>VZSG01000607.1:232123-247043 GCA_013398315.1 Nothoprocta pentlandii | reverse complement strand
GGAAAGGAAAGGAAAGGAAAGGAAAGGAAAGGAAAGGAAAGGAAAGGAAAGGAAAGGAAAGGAAAGGAAAGGAAAGGAAAGGAAAGGAAAGGAAATCCTTTTTTTTTTTTCAAAATGGAAAAGTAAATGAGCACTTTTGCTCAATTGAGTGTCCTTTAAATTGTGCATCCACAGAGAAGAGTAACTCGGAAAATATTGATGTATCTCCTTTGTATGACATATTAGTAAGTTATCTGCTCCTTTTCCTAGCAGTGTACATTGCATTTATAGTCTTTTGAGATTTATACTGAATTATAGGTTTTCAAAATAGTCTGTGAATGAAAACCTTACTAGATATAACAGTGTGGTCTTCTCTTCCTATCCCTACATTTTATGACCATTGATTCGATTTTCTGTACATGGAGAGAGAAAAATTATTCACAGGCCTATTCAAACAGAGGACCACAAGTTTTCAATGAAATGACTAATCACCAAGTAATTGAATCACCAAGTAATTGAATCTAATATGAATTTCAGACTTGTATGATCCATGAGGCAAAGTGCTTCTGAGGCACTGTTACACACCAGCCAAGCATATTCTTTGGTCTTCTCTCAAGTCATTTCATAAAAAAGGTAGACAAATGAGTTTCTACATTGAGGGGCCTGACACTTCCAAGCACAAAAGGAGTGACTTACTATTGCCTAGTGACCTAACACAGTATCTCATGATCAGCAGCTCCAGGATTTGCTGAAATTATCTCAATGTATACTACAAACAAGTCAATAACAGTTAAAGAATTTTTCATTAGATCCTACCCATTCTCATAAGGGCATACAGCTAGGAACACGAGGAGTATTTATATTGTCAAGTGGGAACAAGACAAAGCCTTTGAACTGCCATCTCATTTTTATTTAATATCCAGTTTCTCTAATCTTTCACTTTTAATTATCTACTCCTCCTCAAATAGAGTATTTGATGTCTTTAGAAAACCTTTAGAAGGGAAATCTAAGCATCTTTGCATTTCAGAACATCATAGCACAACTCAGGCCAAACACAGATGTCCATGATTCCGTTCAGAAGCTTACAAATACCAGTGCTGTTTTTCATTTCTAAAATTCTGCATCTACTCTTTGTTATATGTTTGGCTATTTAGGTGATTTACATAATTACAATTACTTTGAAATAGGCAGTGATTTGATGACTATTAAACGTCATAAATTTGCAGTAATGATAAATTAAAAAGGTCAAATGTAGTATATTTCTTTAACGATTGAATACACTAGAGTATTTCTCAGTATCTTCGCTTATTGTTATGGTAAGTTGAATGACACTTTTTGATATCAATCAAACCTCTTGACACCAAGTTTTGTAGAAGTTCTGGCAATTGAAATAAATTCTATTTATTTCAGATCAAAAAAAGGACACTAACACAAATAGAAATTAGTTCAGCAAAAGACTGAGCTAATTACATGGCAAAATTAGGTAAGGTTAATGATCTGGTTTACTCCTACATTTAACATATCTAATGAGACTGCTTTTTACAGAAGTTTAGTGAAGGATTCATTTCTGCATTTTATTGGATAATTTATTGTGTATATGTTATAAGACAAGAATTAAATTCATTACTGACGTACAAGAAAAGTGAGTCCTTTGTATGAGCATTAATTATAGATATCAATATCATTAGCAAACATAAAGGCACTTGAATGAAGAATAAAATATGTGAACTTTCAGATTTCTTTTTTTATATTATCATTCATTTGTATAGACCATAATTATGGATTCCTATTTGCATTTTAACAAATCGAGATCCCTCCTGAGCAATAAACAGTGACAAGTTTATTCACAAAATGCAAGTAAATTATGTTTATTTTATCTCTTTCATCAACTAGTCTCAATTTATGTCTGTTTTCATAATGTACACTTTTATATATTTTCATGGATTTCATAAACATTTTATAGATGATTTCCTGAAGTAAATATTAAAATAAAGCATCGCTCAACATAATTCACATTGAACTGTTTAAAATATTTATTTTTAAGCAGTTGCTTTTTCTTGGTTATATATCATGACCTATTTATGCAATGATCATTTAGCAGATATTAAAATAGTTTAAATAAATGGTATAACGCAGTATTAGTAATGAATATTAGCTTTTTTTCTTTTTTTGACCTATTTACTATCAAATCATGAATTTCAGGTTCTTAATTGCTTATAATAACAGAAAATTTTAAAGAACCTTCATCTACTTTACCAACCACCTGAGAAATAGGTAGACTTAAAATTCCTACCTGTTTCTAATATTATTGCATACACTTGAACTGACTTGGTCCTTCCTGTTGGAAATCTACCTGACATAAATTATGGATGGATTACGAAGCCTTGATATGGAAACATTCTCCTTTAAATGCAAACTCAAAGCTCTTGGTACTCAGCCTGACCTTCTACATTGCCTACATTGCCCCCACTGTGCTCCAGATCTTTTAGATCAACTGAATAATGCTTTTGTATTTACACATAAACTTATATATATATGTGTGTGTATGTATGTGACTGCAAGGAAAAGAAAGGTTGAGTATCAACATAGACACTCAAGTCAAGTGTGTCAAAAGGCAGCAGATCTGAACACACATTCACTGTGATTGGGGTTGAGGCCTCAAACAGTTTAGAAACCCATTCCTTTATAAACCTTTATTCCTGGCTTTCTTATGTTGTTAAAAAACACATTTAAATTAAGGAGTGATTATAGATGGGTTTATACCGACATATTGAGAGAGAATTGTAGTTCACAACCATTACAAAATTCAGACTCTTTAACTGAAAAAGTATATATAGACACATACAAATCTGGTAAATAAACACCTGTGAACTCCACAGATGTGCATATGAACAGCTAAACAACATTGGTCTTTAAACATGGACAAGGATGGAAGGTGTGCAAGGAAGACTGTAATAACGTACTAATAACTGAGTCAGAGGAAGAAGACAATACCTCTGGGAAATTTCTTTTTAGTGACAAAGATCAAGGAATAGGAGAAACAATGAAATGATAAGTTCTCTAACATCCTAGTCGGCTAAAAATCATGCTTATTATTGTATTGTATTGTATTTTTAAATTATATTTGTTCTATGTTGATGTTCATGAAAAATAAAACCAGTGCTAAAGGGAAAGGCCATGAAAGGAAGAAAGACTGAAGTTTACTACTCTTTTCAGCCAGGTTACATTTTGCATCAATTTACAATACTGTTTATAATGCTCAAGCTGAGTGTCATATGAGAGCTTTAGAGTACATGACCCACAGATAACAATACCTTTGTCTCTGAAGTTAAAATATGAATAAGCACAACCCCTATCAGAAAACAAAAACTAAGTAGTCCACTCACAGCATTCTGCAAATATTGATTGGCTTAAAATACTAGATCATTTATAGATAATTTTTGTTGCCTATTTTTCCTAAACTGCCCATGAAACTTTGCTACTAGGCATCAATTATTATAAGTGAATTAATTAAAATATTTTATGTTGTTTGATGCTGTAACTGCAAGATTATTGTATGCAGATAATTTTGTGAAAAGCTTTCCACTCACTGCCAATCTTTAGTGAGGTAACCACAGCTATTGATTATATAGGTCATTCTCATTAGCACACTATCTCTGTGTGTCTGTGCCCATTTTCTCATTTTAACCAGTGAATTCTAGTTTATTTCAAACCTCTCAGTTACCAAGTGTTGTGTAAAACTACAAATTAAGAGAAAACTAGCTTTAAAATCTGAATGTGATCCATTCAATCATGCTCCAAGATTTATTACATTTTTATTTGTATTCTGTATGGTAGAATAGTATTTTCAGCATACATACAACCTCTCCTCTGAGGGAAACATGACACGCTTAAGAATAAGGTGTATTTTAGAGATTTCTAAACAGAACTGTCTAGCATTTCAAAACAAGAAATTTTCTCTCTAGTTTACTATTCTGAGAAAGTGAATTCTGAGAGCTTTGGCTGAATGTTGGTGTCTGGTTGTGTAGAGCATAGTGTCATTTTATGGAACATCTAAGATAAATCTATTTTATTGGCTGAGATAGGTTACTCTCTTTTTACTATATGTAGACAAGGACTATTATATAATACCTTGTTATGATACAATTTATCATAAAAATTATAGGGAAAAAAAAGGAAGTAAGCACCCCTGTAAGTAAAATTGAGGAGAATAGAATCTCTGCACCAAATTCAAGTTTATATTTTTGTTCTCTTTTTGAACTACTCACACCTAATGAAAACAGAATTGGAGAGTGAAATCTGACTCACAGTGAACATCGCTTCATGAGGAGTCCAGTTAAGCAGACACTTGCCACACAAAATGTCAAAGAATGAGACGCTTTCAAAAACTATCTTGCTAGTGTTAAGTATGTAAAATTATTGGCTCAATAACAAATATCCACACATATAAAATAAAATTACCATTATTTTTCTGCATTTTTCATAAATTTTATCAAATGTTTCCGTCATATGTTGTGAAGTAATATTATTATCTGAGGGGTCATAATTAACCTGGGGGTCTGAAAAAGAAGATAACTATTGATTATAAAAATAATAGCTTGTGCTCCAATAATAATGTTCCCGCCTTTCAAAGTAATTGTGAAAATAACTATGCTTACCTCAGAATGGGGTTAATGAAAAG
Source organism: Nothoprocta pentlandii (assembly GCA_013398315.1). Classification (NCBI taxonomy): domain Eukaryota; kingdom Metazoa; phylum Chordata; class Aves; order Tinamiformes; family Tinamidae; genus Nothoprocta; species Nothoprocta pentlandii. The sequence goes on along the minus strand of VZSG01000607.1, from coordinate 242,383 downwards.
AGTTCCCTGTACCAAAGCAATTCCCAATATACTTTCTTGGGTTAGTACGTACAGTTTTGCAGGGTTTCACATTTTATTTTACAAGTCATCTATGTTCCATCATTTCAGATGATATTTTACTCCAGAATCCAGAAATCAATCATAAATGAATACCTCAGATTTTGTATTCAGTCACCGCTGGCTATTCAGTTGCTTATTGCGCAAGCTGAGAAACCTTGACAAGCTTCAATCTGATGCAAATCTTAGGAACTCCCTTTACTTCAGTGAAGAAATACCAGTCTAGATCATTTTAAGAAATGTCTCCAGCTTACCCTCCCTTTTTACATCTTTATGGTTCAGTATTTACATGTTGTAATATAAATGAAGGCATGAAAGCAGAACTGCTGGAAGTCTTTAATGGTAAATAAAAAGTAGGTTTATACACCAGGGAGATCTAGTGGAGTGATCACTGGAGGTGACCAAATATTACCTAGTCTTGTTTTGTATTAAGAAATATTTGCAAATTTAGATCTCTTAACTAGTAAAGATTTTAATTTCTGAATGGAATCTCTAAATGCTTAAAAATCTCTGGTAAAGAGTAACATTTTCATGTTGATATTTGAACACTGTTGCCAATAGCTTATCTTATTTGTCTTTCACAGGTATTCCTTAACTTTTTTGTCCCAAGTTATCTATAAAGGAAATTAAAGTTATGGAATATATATGTGTGTACTTTCAGGTTTGTATGTATATGCTCACATATATTTATATATGCATAATATATTATATATATTCTGCACATATATGTGCATTGCAGTAGTAGAGCAGTTAAATAGAACTGTGAAAATAATTGTTTTTGACCTGAAATCATTCTCAGGATAAAATTGCTATTTATTAGGCTTGTATAGAGCTCCCCTGCTCACTATTTGTAACATATAGCTTCAATGTTCTGACACCATCAGCTAGCTAAAAATTGCTGTGCTATATATCTCAAAACACTTTATTTTTTTCTTTTTTCCTTTAGATGACTTATCTTGGAAATTGTATTAGATCAAATAAAAAAAAAAAAAAACTTATGCCAGATCTGAGCATAAAATGAACCAATGAATGATTATGAAGAGATATCTCTGAATTATCCAAAATGTAATAACTAAATCCAATCCAATAACTAAACAAAATACTGCATTATGCAAAAGCATGGTAAATGATTTCTATTCCAGATATTCTCAGTCTCTTTTACAAGTGACAAATAAAAGTTCTCTGGAAAGAGGAGTATCCTTCACACTTCCTTGTAGAGTGAGATTATCTTCAGAAAGACGTGATCTATGAAGAGTGAATAGCCTTTTAAATGCTTCCTAGAGTGCTGACAGCTTTCAGTCCTGACATTTTTTCCTCCTGGTAGTTTAACTTGTCATTTCCCTGGCTCTTGGCAGGTAGATGCTCATACACTCATCAGTAAGTCTTTGGCATGCCATTTCTCCCTGCCCCTGTCAATAATCACTCCAAACTTGGCAGTTATGGCTGCTTTCTCCTCTGCTCACTTTAAAACAGCTCTTTATTTATTTATTTATTTATTTATTTATTTATTTATTTTCTGGAGCATGCTGTATTTTGTTTAGTGTTCTTTCCACAGCACAGGAATCTTCTCCCATCCTGTCAGTCCCTGCCTCATGTCACTCCTCTACCACCTTGCTTTAATAAGCTCTGTAGTCTCTTGATGTAGGATGACTATCAATGATTTCAGTGCTTGCCAGGCTACCAGTTCCTGAAGAAACACATGATTGTACGAACCAATTTTTAATGTAATTGCTAGGCTAGTTGCAGAAGTGGATACTTTCCTGCACATTCAAATGTTTGCAAGTCTAACATACCTGGGTGTTTTTTTTTTTCCCTTAAAATTCAGTCATCAGTTGAACATTCTATGAAACACAGTTTATGAATCCACAGTATTCTAGAAATTTCAGAAAGAAATGTCTGCTCCCCTCAAGACATGTAATTGACACTGTTCTAATTATGTATTCTGGCTGTTTTAGAGTGCATTTGTTTTTAAATCCTTTATTTATTTATTTATTTATTTATTGCAGCTGGTTCTAAAATAGAAAGTGCATAGCATATTAAATACTGCATTTATTAATTGGATTGGGAACTCATGTGATAATATAGTCCTGAACACAGTATTTGATTGTATTACTCAAAAAAAAAATCTATGGAGGACTCACAAAATTCAGTAAGAAATGTGGGTATTCTACACAGGCATATCATGCAATATTTTCTGTCTAAATGGAGCTTGACTCATCTCTGCTACTCAGAAGGTCAAAATCTCTAAAATGAAGGCTATTATTATTGGAAATCAGAAGCAACCAACTGGTGTAGGAGTTGTTTCACTGAAAAATCAGAGTGCTATAGGTAGGAGAATTTTGGAAAAGGACCCACTAGGCATTACATATTGCTCAGTTAATGTATGTTGCTAAGATTCTCCTGCTAAAATGCTGCCCATTAAGTTAACTGATTCACATTTGCTAGGGGAAAACAAATTGACCGACCACCAGAAATTTTAGATCAATTCTCTTAGATTTCTGAGCAAGGGCTGAGGTTTTTTTATTATGGACCTCTACAATTCCAGACTGACCTAACTGCCAGTCAGATTCTGAGAAAGTAATTTTATGTTTTGAAATGATTTTACAGTAGCTTTTTAAAAATTTATTTACAAGTACTCTGTATTTTGTTTTTTATAAAAGAACGATATTAATTCATTCATATTAACTTGAAGGAATAGCTTGTAGCTGTGCTTCTTGAAAAAATATTTGTATCTGCTATGACCCTCATGAATAACATTTTATTTATTTTATATTTTGTAGAAGTATTTGGTTACCAAACTCATTTTTCTGCTTATTTTACTGTGCAAGGTGCTGAAGTTTCAATTTTTTACATAGAATTTTGCAGGATATGAATCATTCAGAACATTAATTTGAGAACATTATTTTTTAATATCTTTCATTCAAATTTTTCTCAAAGGATCAAAAGATTCTGATACACTTGTGCAACTGGATCCACTATACTTAGACGAAAAAATATTTCAAAATAAGATTGACACAGTATTACACACTTCCTGTTCTTTTTCAAACATTCAGTAGTTAAGTTTCAGCTTCCAACAACCCACAATTTCACTTTACTTTCACAGTGATTTCCCTATATACCGTTTTTTACTGCAGTTATAACATATTCTTCTGCTATTCCTCCCTACATTATTTTTTATATTAATTCATCATAAATTGCTCTTTTTTTATAAAATTTGATATCATGAAAGATCTTCCTGTACTACAAATTTTCCTTTGAAGCAGAGGGCAACTATTATTTTCCATTAATGGATGAAACATCCATTTCCTATTGTTAACTGCAACTTCAATAGAATACTGCTAAACACCTTTGTATGGGAAAAACAATGTCCTATTCAGTGGGGCAAGTAGTATACACTGTTGCTATCTATATAATGATGCTGTCCAACAAAAATGTACCCATATACTTCTAAGACTAGTTCTATTGAGTTAATCAAAGGAAGAAAGAGCCTGAAGATCAGATTGCATTTAAAAAACCTGTTAAAGACAGCATTTAGGTATATAGGAAGACCTTTATCCTCAGTTCAATTCTCATAGTCTTTACTGTTTTCAATGTCCAAGAAAACAACTGTTAGTTCTCAAGTAACACCGAACTACTGCCATTACCTAAGACTGTAAAGTTTCATGTAGCCTTTGCAGCTCATTCTTGCCCCTCAATGAGAATGTCTCTCTGAAGAGACAAGGCTAAGGATGAGAGAGATACGTACAGGCTCTGAGGAAAAGACACAGTTTCTATCAAAGCACTGAGTGATAGAAATTATGATTATAGGAAAATGGGACTTCACGGTGAAATGAAAACGGATATACCCTCACTTTTCAGTAAGGGGCACAAGCCTTTCACAGTATCTGCATTCAGGATTATCATATTTCCAATAGAATTAGCACATTAAGATGAGAAATGCAGACAGAGTATTGCTTTGCAAACGCAAACACATACAGTGTATGGGTAGCTTTTAGATCATGGATTAAATATATTGATATGGAATCATTTGTATTTGATATATCATAGCTGGCCTCAATATATTCAGTCATTCCATTGGGTAAATACAGTGGCCAAAGAAAACATAGAATATAAAATTGAGAGGATAGAAGAAATGAAATTAGGTCAAATAAATGTCAGAAATCAACAAAGATATAATTGGAACCTGAATTCAGGGTCATTGTCATGTAAGTGATATGAGGAGAATTAGCAGTAATTCTCTATCTTATGTCCATTGAATAGAACTATTCAGCTCTCTAATATGAAATGTACATTTTATACTCACCTCCTGTGTAAGTGTAGAGAGGAGAATTAACAAAGTAAACTCACTTTTTATAAATGGTGCTGACTCTATTGTGATTAACTTATTGCATTAACTATTATTCCCAAAGAACAGAAACATAGCAGAAGTGCTTTTGGAAATATCTGTTTTAAACAGTGCAGCATGATAGGAACGTCTTTTTCAGAGCGGAATATTTGCTGATAGGCACCCGTGTCCACACTGCATACACTCTGGAAAACTTTCCTTTAGAATAATAAGAGTTTTGTCTTGTGGATTGTATGCCTATTTGTATTATAGGCACTTAAATGTGGTTCTGCAGCATAAATTTCAGTATAGTATCATCCAGTTTACATGTTTTGAGATCACACCACTACATGCGAGAGTGCAGTAAGTGGGAACAAGTGGGAACTGTAGATTAACCTTTATTTGAAAGATGCAGTTCTGAACTAAAATAAACCTACACCTACACATGCCCAACCTTTCTGGTTCTGCAAAATATGTATAAAACCCCCATATTAGTGAGGATTGCTTGATACTTCCTGAATTCTTTGGAGAGCAGAAAGAGCAGAAATTATAATGGCTCCTCAAGGATAACTTACTTCCACTGAAGGTTGGGATTCAAAGACATGGTATTGTGATGAACCTTATTATTCATTAGTGGAGATGATTAACTGTTAATAGGTCTTTTGCATCTCCAGTTTTCTGTGTCCTTGAAGGCTGAAATATATGTTTCTGATAATATTCTTTTGTTGTGTAGTTTTTGTGTTATGATGACACTGCTTCTGAAGGAAAACCATAGCTTTCACAGTTGTGTTTGTCTTAAACATGTCTTTTACTTTGGCAGAGCATATGAGGACTGTAAGGCAGGTTTCATGACTCACGAGGCAAATGCTCTGTTATACAGAGCCTCTTTCTGGCAGGTATTGGCTCATCTATGCAGACTGGCTGCGGACAGGTGGGAGCTTCCTCCTTGTTTGAACGTGAAACACTTGCATCCAGGAAGCCATTAACTTTGTCTGGCACAGTCCCTAAATTAATAAAGACCTTCTCTCTCAAAAATGATAACAAAATAACAACAAAAAAGACATAACATGGAGCATGTAGCTGAAGATTGGCTTGAAATTTATTTATGACAGAAAAAAAGCAATTTCCTACTGTGAGGTGTTTTAAAGAGAACTCCTACCTTAACTCAAACATAGACAGTATATTTCAAAATATGACTAATCAGATCACAGAAGTTCATGGAAAACAGTTCCATCTATCTCTGTGTACTTTCATCAGAAGCTGACAAAAATGAACCATGCTCACAGAAATTGTTCTCTAAAATGCATAATCGTATCTGCATTCTTTCCACAGCCCGGAATTTTTATTATGTGTTGAATGTTGCCGGTATTTAATACTCATTAACTGAAAGCAAATATCTTGAAGGATTTCAGAAGCAATTCTAATGAGTTTCTTAGATTTTAATGGAAGTTAATAATTGTTATAGCAACTATGTTGTGAAGGGCAAGCATGCAAAAATATGTAAAATTTCTAAAATGTATTGACAGGTTGATTGATGAGAGCTGGTCAAATTCCTCAGGAGAACTGCAAAGAACACAGTGTCGTTACCTGATAATAAATCGACTGGAAATACCAAAGGAAATGCCAGCCAAGTCTGCAATATTAGTGAAGTCAAGGCCCATATTTCTACTGTTATTGATTTTTAGAAATGATCATCTGTTGCAGCTTGGGCGTGACTGTCAGCATGAGACTGAACCTGTTATCTGTGATAACCTTTTCCTGAGGAAAACAATGAAGTGAAAAATCTCTCAGTCACCTTTAATCACCATTTACTCTTGTGTTGCTACACAGGAAGACATTAAGCCACAGCAAGAGGCAGTTCAAGAACCACTTCTTCTTTGGAAAAAAAAAGTCTATTTTAAAGGTGAATTCCCAAACATCCTATTTGTCTGTCCTTTAAGAGATGTGAAGTTCCTTTTATTTTTCTACATAATTTGGCTAATCTAAACTGCAATTTAATCAATAGAACAGTAATCAAAGTTCAGAATATATTCTTTAAGGAGCTGAAATAGTTATTTAGCACAGCACCTCAAATTTGGAAGCTGAGATGTTTTAACTCCTATGGATCTCATCAACAAGACTTGCTTTCACTTCACTGCACTAACATGCTAGCGGATTTGAAATCAAAATACCTGTGGCCTTCTTGATTGTTATTGCCATTAATCATACTGCTTCTGCTGAGACAAACATACTTCATTTTAACCAGCCATAATCTTTGCTGAGGTTGAGGTCATAGCAAGTCCATTCAGAAAACTTGAAGCCAGCCCTTGACCGCAGCCTTCCCCCCAATACTGTGTTGTTTTATCACAAGCTCACTGAAGTTTAAAGTTTTTCATCTCAGCCATTGAAATGCAATGTGGTTGCCACCTGATATAGGTGAATAGTAATTTGGGAGAAGTGGTTTACACTGGTTGTGAATAAAATGCTATTGGTTTCTTTCTTATTTACTTATGGATCCATAAAACACATTCTCTTCAGGGGATTTTCATTTGCAATCATTAGCACACAAAAAAAAATCCTGCTCCATTTTATTTAATCAGAAATACAATCCTTTCAGTACAGAATCCTACTCATTAGTTTCCATAGACATAAATAAAACCATGTACTGAATATACACAGTCATTATTTTTCCTCAGAAGTATTATGATTTTACTCAGCTAAAGATATTCAGATGTTTACTGTGAAACAGGTGCAAAAATCCTAGGAAACATTGAAATGATTTAATCACAAGCATAGATAAAGTAGATCACATCATCCCAAACTTTTGAACACTGTACATGTAAGCTAATGGTGCCAAATTTAAGTTGGCATATTTATTATCAAAAATAATCTATTTATGTGATTCCTAATGCTCTTTTACTTCATGAAAGTCAGGGAAATATTGTCCACATATCGTTTCCTTTCACATAACCAAATCCAATTTCACCACTTTTTGTGTACAAGAGATGCAACAGACGCTTTACGCAATGTTAGAACTAAGTTACTGTGAGTAAGTGAACTACATTACAAACAACATATAATATATGTTACCATAGATCCTGATACAGATGATCTGCACACAGCATATTCAGGTGAAAATTTTGTGGTATGTTGCCTTTTCTACAGCTTTAGCTTAGCAATAGTTTTCAGAAAAAATGAACTGTTCAAAGAATATATAATAATTTGTATGCAATCTAAAAGCAGTTGTTTTGTTCTTTTTAAAAGAAGGATCAAAACAATGGATCAAATAGAAATCAACAAACCTGCTCTCAGACACATTTCAATAGAAAATGTGATTTTCTAAAAAAGGAAGGACTTACCAGTCATCAATTTTCATACATGCTAGGATAAATTGGACATTTTAAATCTAAAACAGGCTAATTAAATGGCCATTTGAAAATTTAAGTGTAGATATTTCAGCTTCATTTAGACATTTAGACATCAGCTTTTAAAATTTAGTTCATAAAACTAGTAGTTTAAGAGCAATCTTGAGAATCTATATCCAGGAAGGAAGAAATATTAAGCAGGGTATAGATGTTACCAAAATATGCATATCTTCACTATTGTTTTTCAAATGGTACTGTGCAAATTTGGAAACAAGATTATTTTAATATATAAATTAATTTATCTGTAAATGTGCAAATGTGCAATATTTTGAAATACATGCAAAGATCAGATTTGTATAGGTGTGTATGAAATATGACAATCATAAACAAATATAATTGTAAAAATAACAACAAAAGCTACACTGGGACACAAGAATTTAGAGAAGAGCATCATTCCTTCATGATTTACATGTTTTCCATGAAAAGAATTTCTGTTCCTAGGAATCAGGATATTTAACAGATTCATTCTTAGGTAAACACAGAATTCATCAAAATACTAAAAGAAAAATTCAGTTGTCAAAGTAAGGCAGAAACAGCTGGTACCTGTGTACATTTGTACTTGTGAAATACTCTTGCAGTTCTAATCTTGAGTTTCCTTAGCAAATGATAGATCACAATAAGCTCTTATGATCATAAAGAATTCACTTGAAAAGAGTATTCAGGATACAGACCTGAAAAACAGCATAAGCTTATTGCTTCAAGAAAGTGATGGGTTAATTTGTGGTGGCAATTTAAATGCCTAACTTGCCTTTAAGATTCTAATCTTTAAGAATTATAAATGGAGGAAATAATACATTTAACCAATATTAATGAAATAACAATCTGCACAACAAATTGCTTTTGTGTTGCGGATGGACCAGAGGAATTATTATTAAATGCTCCCAGTGACTCTTCCTGAGAGAGACACCATGTTCAGTGGTATCAAGTTCTACAATTGCCACCAGCAGAAATCTCTGGACACCCATGCAAGGTTGCACCCTAGGTGTTACATCTGCATGTGGTCTGAACAACTGTTCATGGTTCTTACCATGCCTATGACTGACATTTTGGGCAGAGCTGAGTAGACTTCTCTTATATTACTATCTGTGTGTTCAAGATGGAAAAAAAAAAAAAAAAAAAAAAAAAAAAAAAAAAAAAAAAAAAAAAAAAAAAAAAAAAAAAAAAAAAAAGGTTTTAAAGACTTACCTAGTTATTTAAAAATGTTTTATTCATCAAGGAATATAATAATGTCAAAGAAGAAGACAAACTCAGTTTTTGCTAACTATTACTCACCTTCATGATGAAGAGAAGGAACTCCTACTTACCTTATCATCAAAATCCAGAGTATTATGTCATTAAGTGGCTTTCTTAGATCTATTTAACCAGCAGGTTTTGCATGCAAAATTATTAAATCCCACAGGATTAGAAAAAATCACCACCCCCTGTCCAGAAAAATCTGATATGAGCTTCTTTAAAAATTGCCTAGTAGATAATGGTGACATACTTCAAGGAGCAATCACACAAAATTCTAACCACAGGAAAAGCTCTATTTTCTTGATAATCAGTGCCCATCAAATATGTTATTTCTAAGTGAGCTCATGAGTTTTTATTAAACTCTTTCGTGAGATGTGAGTTCTTGATCCCTAACTCTCACAACTGATTATTTGTCAGTATATTTGATGTTAAAGCCATATATTAACAGAGCTTTTATAACAGCTTTTCACTGAAACATGTGAACACACCCACAAATTTCAACTCAGAAGTCTGACTGATGTATGTTTTCTCACCCCACAGCTCCTCTTTCTAACTATAAGCACAAGTGGAAGCACTGAACTGTTGTGAGAAAAGTTTTCCCACTGATTTTAACACAGATAGAAGAATTACACAAAACTTTCCCCTTCTACACTCTTCCCTTCTTCCTCTCTGAAGAAAATTCTATTCTCTGGGAGATTTCTAACCCAAATTTCTAGGCTCAAAATAGTAAAGAAAAAAATGTAGGATATCAAGATGAATGTGATCATCACTAGATGAATGTGATCATCTAGTTCCTTATGCCATCCAACTGCCAGACTATGGCAGTTTATTTATTAGTAATTATGTCATATTCATATGTTGGTTTTAAATAATAAAGTGTAAGATAGAGTTTAAAATACCTTGGATTTGTATAATTTGTTATGATTTGTATTTTTTCTGAAGTGGAAAGATACTAACTCATCTATCTGTGCCTTTATTGATAATAGTGCTCATAGAAGAAAAATATAAGCAGGAAAGGAAGAATTTGAAAGAAATATTAAGTAAAACTACCACTGATAATAAAAAGTATATAAACTATATAAATCAAACAGACTGCTAATGAAAATCTTTATAAAATCTCTTAGTAGACATTCCCTGATTTTTCTTCTTCCTTTCCTTTCCTTTCCTTTCCTTTCCTTTCCTTTCCTTTCCTTTCCTTTCCTTTCCTTTCCTTTCCTTTCCTTTCCTTTCCTTTCCTTTCCT
>VZSG01000607.1:218888-231748 GCA_013398315.1 Nothoprocta pentlandii | reverse complement strand
TCATCTCATCTCATCTCATTTCCCCTTTTCTTTCCCCTTTCTTTTCTCCACAGAATATATACTCATGTCAAGCATGAGTATTGCCTAAATGAAAAATAGGTTACAACTACCGTGACACCACAGACTTCTCTTATTCAGAAGGGTCCGCAAACAGTCTGATGTAAGAAGATGATAATGATGGCATAGGACAAATTGAAATGTGATGGTCTGTGGTTATCTCATGTGATCAGCCAGGAAAAACAGAGGTTGATTTTCTTTCTTCTTTTTGGTGGTTAGCTTGATTAAAATGACTGACATTTTCTCTTCTTATCACTCTCAAGATGAACATCTTCTGTAAACTGAAATGATCAATAAGCATGAATTACATAAGAGAATAATGCTGCAAACGTTTCAGTCCTCAGTATTGTATCCAAGTAGCTACTGAGTCTGTAACTGATGCCAATGAAAGTTTTACTGCACAAAGCAAAAACACTGTGAATGACAGACAATAAACACTTAAGATATACTTCCCATGAAATCTTTGATTATTTTATTATTTTTCTAAGGAATGTTTGACTACATATACTGCTACTGATACCTATATATTTTTGTGGAAAGCTTGGAGAATAGGTCTAACTGGAAAGTAGAATTGAACTCTTCCTGCGAGTTCCTGCCATTTCCCCTTGAGACTTTTGAGCTCCTGCTTACAGATGGGTAAAATTCAGCTTGTATATATAGATCGCACAATCGTGAAGTGACTGTGCTCATCTATTGGTTCTCAACTGGTTGTGGCTATGAGGCTAATCTACACCAGCAGTTGCAGATTTACTGGTTGGTTAGTCCAGCCACTGTTGCGGAAGAGGACAGATGCACAACTGTACCAACATCTTATTTATACTCATGGTAGAGAATAAACTTTCAGTCCCCTGCAGATTGTGTAATTAATGTCAGAAATGAAACTTTTTAAGGTTTGCAGATGGGATGTTTTTAACCACTAACCAGCCACTCTAGTTCTGCCATTTAAGTACTAGAATAAAATTAAAACCAGGGGTATCCTTACTGATAAATAGCAAAAGGCAAAGTGTATTTAGATTGTTTCTGAAGTTACTTGTGATGCTTGTCTTTTGCTTAGCCAAAATGTGCAGTGGCACCCAGTCTGTGGCAGTATGCCACTGTCCATATGTCCTCCTTCTCTTTTTCAGTTACCTTTCAGGCTCAGGAAATTGAGACCAAGCCTAGCTGTCCAGCAGCTGAAGATTTTTCTGATATTAAGAAAAAAAATGTTGCTTGGAGAAAAGGGTTCATTTACAGTTTAGCAGTTTTGCAGGAGGGGGCCTCTCCAGTTCATTTTTGTCCTTGACTCCTGTTGGCAAAGCTACAACTGACCTTGAGTCTTGGCTTTTAAGGCCCTGTCTTCTCACAGCTGACATGAAACCCACCTGGTGACAGATTATCAATGATAACATGGTTTTCTTTCAAGAAAAAAACTTGGTCCAGGTCTTTATGCTGCAAAATTATTTGATGAGCTGCGCTCATCTTCTTTTTCATCTGCTCACATTTGAAGCAGCAGTTCTCTGTGATTCCATAAGCACTGAGCTAACATGTATCTTTCGCTAACAAATATATCAGCACATCTGAACATGATTCTGTACCAATGAGACATCTTCTTTTTGGAAAGATCTTTACGCTATGAAAAGCATAATCCTTGCTATGAGAAGGATGCATATGAGAAGAATGCTATGAAGGATCCTATGAGAAGGACTGTCTCAGAAAGGCAGAGGACAACCCAACAGACATGCTAAGTGTCAACACAACTGGTAAGGACGACTTCAACCCCTCTCAAACACAGGGGTTTCATACATGCCATAGTGTTGTCAGCAATGGAGGCAAATCTTATAAATGAATTGAATCCTGCACTGTTTGACTGAAATATGAAAAATGAAATATCAAAAATATGAAAAACAGGCTATGCACCAAAATGAGCGTGAACATTTCCATACCTTTTCTAAGACTAATCAACTATCTTCATCTGTCTTTTATTTACCTAATTCATCATTTTAGACTGAGATGCAACTGAATCTATATGGGAGATTTTAAAATGTACCATAGCTACTAACTATGCTGTTTACATATCATATTGGCTCTGTTATGATTATACTCTGTTGTGATTATGAGGCACTAGAAGCAAATGAACACAAGAAAAATAAACCTCTTCTTACGCACATATACTTTGCCATGAATAGGAACAACGAGATGTACAAAAATGTCATATTGAATGAGCAGCTGTTTCAAAATATAATAGTCTCTAAAGGAAAAAGAAATTAATAAGATGCTAGTAGTTCTTTATGGAAGCAAATATTCATTTTTGATGCCATCCCTCAATATGGGGTGCTTAACGGTGCAGACAATTTTACACAAGCCTTTTGTAATAGGCTATATTGGATCAGTAACTTCAACATTAACACATATTCACATGCAAATACACAAGTGTAGAAAGAAATCGCTTAAGGTTAGAATTGCCAGGACAGGAAGCTAAGAGCTCATATGGTCCTTCACCAATGTAAAAAACCACGCTTTCTTTGTAGTTTATGAGGTGTATTAGCTCTTGCTAATAGGACAAGACTGTTTCTTGTCCTTCCTGATAGCTGCACAAAGAATCAGATGGAACTACATGGAGAAGGAGGGATTTGCTTCAGAGAAAAACTGATTAATGTTTGTGAAGATAAGTTTCTAGACCATGTGGACAGGAGAAGGAGGAAAAGAGATTAAATGTATGAGCTGAACAGCTAGCACTGACTTAAAAACACAGCAAAGAACAGGAAAAGCCTCAGAAGCGTATAGTACTACAGCAAGGTACCAGAGACTGAAAAAAAAAAAAAACAAAAACAACTCACTGAGGATCAAGACAGGTCTGTATAATGTCTGCCACAAGGTCTCCAACAGTTGCTGGCCTGCAAGGAAACCTGTAAAAAAGAAAGGCTCATCGATAATGGAAACACAGAAGGTGTTTTCACATTCATTTAATCACATTTTTAAGGCATCTTTTACTGTTTGCAGAGATTCTGCCAGCAGGATGTACACAATTTAAAGCACAGAGCAATTATTTTTTGGCTAATGCACGCAGTAGGTAGTGAGGAATAATATGTTACTATGCCAGGCATTAACGTAGTTGCCTCCTGTAGTGATATTCTTGATGATTTTCTGCTTGTTTTTGTGGGGAATTGCTGCCCTCCACTGCTCCTTGGAATGTGAAATGATCCTGAACTTTCTGAGTCACTGTCCCTTAGTCTTGGTCAAAGTTCTTCCTATCCAGACTGCAACTCCTTCCAACTATGAATATCTTCTCTCTGTGTTTTGCACTCCCATCTTCCAGTCAGACTTTCAAGTGGTTCCATCTGACCTCAGACTTCTAGCTCTCCTTCATTCTAGCCCTGGATCCCAGGAAAAAAAGGACACAAGCAGAATATGAAGTCAGCTTGCAGTACTCTGCTACTGCCTGTCCTTCTGCTGATGGGGCTGCAGAGCTCTCAGAGGAGACCCTGGCTTGTCCTGTGCTCTGAAACACAGCCCCTGTGCAGAAATGTGGAAGGCTGCTGAGCATGTAGAGTGCATTTGTGGCAGACTCCATAAGGATTACACTTGTTGTAAACACTGCTGTCTACATTGCTGCCCCTGAAGAACGAAAATTTGGTTGATATGATTAAATGTTTCTGTAAAAAAGAGTGCTTCATATCCTGTCCTGGTAGCTATGGTAGTCATCTGGTGGCAAGCATATCTGTGATGCACTTCATAGAGAGAAATAGTTTACTTGCTCAAATACAGCATTTTAGGGGCTTTAAGCTATCTGATAGATCCCCAAGGGCTGACAGAATATAGGATGGAAAGGAGACCCATGTTCTTCTGGAGCAGCTGCTAAAGGCCAGACAAGATACCCATGAATAACTTTAGGGGCATTATGTTTAGGCAATTCAGCTGCTTGAAATGCTCCCTAATGAACTCTGACCTATATTGTCTGCACAGTTCAGAATAAGCCTGCTGTAACTGCTGAAAATAAACAGCACATTATGCTTTTATTGTAAATTTTAGCTGCCTAGTGGTTTAGTTGTATCAAATGCTATCCTGAATCTGTATGTTGCTCAGTTTTGAATCATGAGTTTCTGTGCAGTTTTGTTTTCCAAGTGATTTTTCTGCTACATAAATTCCTTATTAATAAACATAGATATTTATTTCTTTGGAAGCCTCTGATAGGCAGAAATATACACATTTTTAAGCAAGCAGTTATCTCAAAGGTGAAAAAAGAACATTTTACAGACAGACCATCCAAAGTGCACTTCTTAAAGCATAGCACAATGAAATGTGACAACAGTAATCATAGAAGAAAGAAAAATATGATACAAGATGAAGAAAGTAACCCAGCAAGACTTAACAGAACCTTACAGGCAGCTTCACTGTTCAAATTGTCCATAGTGACTCTGTTATTGATTGTAAAGGAATAGTTACATTGACTGTATGAAGTCAAGCCATCGTTATACATAGGAAGGAAATGAGATGTTACACCTGTGGTTCCATGTGTGTTCCTCCTATAGTACCAGCTTAAACAAATGCTGTTCTGTGTCAGCCCAACTATTGATATGACAAAACAACTCTGGGAATTCACAAAGTGCAAAAATATTCCTGTAAATAGAAGTCACTTTGCAATGAGATTAGCTACAGTTTTTACAGTATCATTCACTGCATGACTGCCCAAACAAGCATTTCTACACAAAAGTTTTAGGAGCAATGGGAGACATTGGAGGAGAAATGAAGAGACACAAGAAGGAGTTTCTGAGCAGATCTGGACATCTCTGGCATAAAATATGAAGCTATAGACAGAAATACCTAACAGAAAGGAATAATTAGTTCTTTACACAAACGAGGTCATGATTTACCTTTCATTAATGGAGGAAGAGATAAAAGAGCCTTTTGCTGGTTTTCCTTTGATGTCCTGGAGGTTGCAACAAACCTGACTGTGAAGAGACAAATAAATATTTGCACCAAGAGTTCAGGCATTTGAAAGGCCCTTTTCAGCATATTGATGTTGCTAGTGTAAAGGGCATATAAATTTAAGTAGACCGATGAACAGTGGGACAAGTCACTTCTAATGTGTTATGAGATACATGCAAACAAATAGGTACACAAGACAGTTTAGGTTAAAACAAGACATATTTGAATAAGGGTTATTCACTTTCTCCATAAAGGTTAGAGTTTCTGGGTTTAGAAAGCTCTTCAGTGAGGTCAAGAAAGCTGTGAATACTTCTCCTGTTTGAGAAAACCTTCACTTTTCCTTTTACTGCAACGTTTTCCATGCTTGCTGGATCTTTACTGCTAGTTTTATTCCACTGTATCTCTTCAACTCAATCATCTGCATCCCTCTTTCATTTCCCTCACAGTAAACTTCCCACTCACTAACCCTTCTGTGCAGGAGTTCATTCATCTGATCCAAAAATTGCTGACAAGATTATGAAAGAGGGAGGTCTGTTTCAAGGAAAAGGAAAATAAAAAATAAAAATAAAAAAAGGAAAAGAAATAAAAGAAAAAAACCCTCATCTCAGGGCAGAATTTTCTATTTCATTTTTATTTGACTATTTGTCATCTCTGAGATCTGACAAACAGAAGGATGAGGTGCCAACACAGGCAGACAAAAGTTACTCACCACCTGGTGAGAGGACTCAGCTCTCCATTGGAAAACAGCACCTTTCTAAAACTGTTTTTTTCTTAGATATACATCCTTCTTAAGCTGAAAAGAGAGGTCACGGCCCTGTGAAGTGCTCCATTAACTTTCTTACAGTGAGGTCAAATAAAGGCCATCTTGGTGGATCTTTACCTAATATTCTGGCCTCATGATTCAAATTCTAAAGGGAATTAGACCTGCTCCTGTTATAGCAAATCTTTCACCTGAATCTCCAAGTAACCAGCTGCTTTGAAAAGCCCTTACAGTGGCATTTATTTTTGAAACTATTTTTAAAATAGTGCTCCTGGGAATACTATCTCCAGGTAACAGTTACGTGCAGAATTAGCAGCAGTACTATATCACAAGGACAGGCTTGCTGTACTACCATATTTTCAGATGTTCCATACTGTTGAATGTCATTGGGGGAAACCATATGGCAGTTATTGCACTCAGTGACTGGGATTTGCAAGTAGCACAGGGCAACACTAAAAGGGAGATGACTACACTCGTATCTCATGGGAACAGCATCATCTTGATTCTTGAGAGTGTTATTGTGATGTAAGTAAAGAGCTGGTTAGTTAAATTTTTCTGAAGTGCTAAATCCACATTTCTTCTTGTAGCAAATTGCTCCAGCTAGAAAAAAGTATTTCAAAGAAAAAAAAAATTGTCTGCACTATTAAATAATGCCTTTAAATAGATGTAAAATGATTTGGGAAAAATACTCTACAGTGAATGGTCTGTCCATGGTATTAGTGTGATTCAAGTCAAACAGAAGTTCTCAAGACACCAGAGGCAAAAATGCTTATGAATACTGGTGCATTTGAGTATGGAATATGAAATAAATACAAAGCATTATGGCTATTCTGTGAAAACAACCAGATGTGTTTGTTGCCAAACATGTTTACCATCAAAATAGTCATACTGCATTTCAGTATTCCTGTAGTCCTTGCCTATGGGATGGAAATTACCTCAAAGCAAGGTGGCCTTGCAATCTTAAGCTAAGGAACCTGTACTTTAAAATGCACATTAAAACTTACAAAAAAGCTTCATCTGGAAACTCATCCTGAATTAGACAAGGCTGAGACTGTGGCATACACCAGTGAGAGAAAGTATGACTATACATTCATAATTCCATCCATTAATTTCCTCTTGATTTCCTTTATTAAAAATAACCTCTTGTTTGCCATCTCGACTGGCCTGTAAGTTACTGAAAAGGTCCATCTAGCCTATTACCTTAAGGAATAATAGAGGAACAAGGCACATATCATGTGATATTTCTCTAGCTCACTTTGCTCATCTCTACTGATTTGTGGTTGAGACTGTCTGAATCTTACACGGCATCTTGGAATCTAGATAGTCATTTCTCCCATACTCCTTGGATTTTTTTGAATGTCCTGTTGAAGTGCCACTCAGTTTTGGTACAACATCCTTTTGCATGCCTGTGGCTACTTATTACCTGCAATAAGTAATGTAATTACATTTAAAAATTTACATGTAATTACATTTAAAAATTTACATGTAATCACATGTAAAAAGTAGGCTTTTTTTTACAAGCATTCTTTCCCATGCTCTTTTATCTTCCCATTGCAATGATCACAAACATACTTAAAATTACATTATAGTTTCAGAACTTAACAGTATTATAGAAATATTGCAATGTGCTGTAGGAGTAGATAATTGAATGACTGTTCAGATTCAAGCTGCTTTTCTGATAGTGCTTTATCTGATTCCACACAATTGACACAGGCTTAGGCACAGACACTTAGATTTCATGCTGTGATTCAGTGCAGCACCTATCTTGCCCACAGCAGATAATCTGTAACGTAGCATGCACGAGATTTTCTATCTATATTATATTAAGGTATTTTACCTGCTCCTGGAGCTAACACAAAATAGTGAGAATAAGATCAGTCTTCAGGCAAAATAAAATACTGCTTTCACTCATAGAAATATCCTTCTTTGCAGTTTCCTCCACTGCAAAAACCTTTTAATCAGGAATAATTTTTCCTTTCCCTACTAATACACCAGCACAATATACACAATATAATAGTGAGAAATTTGTACATCACTATTTAAAAAAAAAAAATCATAAGAGATGTGATTTTTATTAGTACATAGTAATATTTTTTTCACAGCTAGCTATGTTTTCTGGGTTGCCTTTAGTGCTCTATCCCTGAAATCTTATGAAGGCTTGGTATTTCAGAGGAGTCTAACTGGGTTATATATCCAGCTCATATTGAAATGTTAGCCATGAATGTAGTTTTAAATCTTTTGGAATCCTGATGGGACATACAGCATGATTCCTTCAAATGCATTCAAAGAAATCATGAATGACCAGACTAGTTACTAAAATATTGGGCTTCAGCATTCAAGGCAGAATGCATCCCAGATCCAGAAGTTGCAGTAGAAGGTAAATGGGATGTAGGGAAATGTCCTAGGATATGCTGAAGCTTTGATTTTCTATTTGCCCAGTAACATATTCTTAAGTTGAGAGAATAATGTGTTGATGAAGTTATATGGAACAACTTTTTTAAGCACAGAGCTCCCAGGACGTGAATACTAGGTGTATTTGGGGACAGCATGTCTTGGAGGTTGATTGGTTCTGCCTAGTAAAGCATAGATGGATGATAACCAGACATTCTTGTCTGGTAATCATGGAGTATGATATTGTATCTGTACTGAAAATTTACTACAAAAAATGTGAAAGAAAATCAGTTAGTACTAGTAACCTCAGTATTAGTTGGCTGGCATTCTGCACTCTCCTCATTGTGGTGATGTCAATGTATGTTGGAAAACAAAACAAAACAAAATGTGTTTTTGAAGAAATAATCACTTTGTTTCAGACAAAAAAAAAAAAAAAAAAAGCTGCTTTTATTTTATAAGATTTTACCACTGTCTGTTAAAGAAACATCAGAGACAAGCGGAATGTGTCTGCTGGCATGTCAGTGACTGTGTAGTGACATCTGCAGACATCTGCAGCGCGTCTGTATGAGCAAGAAAAGGCTACAGCAATAAAGCCTCCTGAGGAAATTTTGAAAGCACACTCCGTTCCAGATAGAGCCAAGAACAGAATCAGGTCAAAGAAATACAGAACAATGACAATGAAAACATTCCTTGGCGTACTGCAGGAGATAATCACTCCTGCAGTATATAGCTGCAGATTTAAAAGCAAAAAGCAGATTATCAAGTTCAGATTTTTAAATAAGACCATATGCAAACATCACAGAAGGAGGGTAAGAATACATCTTTCTGCCAGGTAAGTATTGAGTTTAGGGATGTAGCTCAAATGTATGTCACTGAACAGGATATGTTCTTTTCTGGGCAAGGAATCATCATTCACTTGGTTAGTAGTTGGCAGCACCATAAACATAGGGAAAGAGTGTTAATGAACATGGAGCCTTTGCAAATATTGTAAGAAAAGGAAGAAGGGGACTGTATAGCAGTGTTTCCACCAGAGCGCTTTCTAGTCTCAGCAACAGCATTTGAAGGGCACATGGGAGATCAAGCTATCTAGCGGTGTCCCCCAGGGGTCAGTCCTTGGTCCGGTCCTGTTCAACTTCTTCATTAACGACTTGGATGAAGGGATGGAGTGCTCCCTCAGCAAGTTTGCTGATGATACCAAACTGGGTGGAGTAGCTGATAGCCCTGAGGGCTGTGCTGCCATCCAGAGGGACCTGGACAGACTGGAAAACTGGGCGGTGAGAAACCTCATGAGGTTCAACAGGGGCAAGTGCACTGCACTTGGGGAGGAATAACCCCGGACACCAGGACAGATTAGGGGTGGACCTGCTGGAGAGCAGCCCCGCAGAGAGGGACCTGGGTGTCATGGTGGACGACAAGTTGACCATGAGGCAGCAGTGTGTCCTGGTGGCCAAGAAGGCCAATGGGATCCTGGGGTGCTTTAAGAAGAGCATCTCCAGCAGGTCGAGGGAATGCCAGAATTTGCATTTGGAAGCCGTAGGTCCATTGTGGACAATTTGAACTTGAACAATAGATTCAAGGGCTAGTCTATTGACTGCTGTTATCTTTTAAATAACGAAGAGTTGAAGCTAAGGAAAACTTTAAGTAAAGATTATTTATGCCAGACTGAGTTCCCCTCTCCTACATATATGTATTTCCTGATTTTTACTCTGTTTACACATAACAACGTCTGTCATACCCCAGCTGCAGAAATGTCATAACTTCTGCCCAGATCACCATGGGGTTTCAATTAGGCAACTTAATCTAAAGCACTCAGTCTTATGAAGAGCAGTGAGGGGTGTGCATGCCATTAGGTTAGATGAGCAGATACCGACAGCGCTCTCCAAAATTTGTTATAAGCATTAGATTACAAGCGAGGGCAGAAAGATATAAACTTGTCATAGGTAGGTTACCCATGTTACTACATGGTGATACTTATATGAAAGAGATGACTCTGACCTAGATAGAGAGGAGAGTTATGCCTGCCTTCTGCCTTGCATCTGTCTGCCATACAGCTTATCATTTCAGAGAGGATAGATACCATAAAGCAACCTGCATGTGCAGAGCTGAGTTCAGTATTGTTCAAATGAGGAAATAAGCACGATACCAAACCAGGCTATTTTAGTCTTGCTGAGAATGGCTCCTCGTAGACCACAGGAAGAACCCACCAATACACTGCCAGATATGGCTCAGCAAATGGTTTGGGTTATGGATCTGCAAAAAGAAGTTCACGTGTAATTGTCACTACTTTGACACAGGTGTGAAGAACAGCATCAGAGCTGATGAACTGAGCCCAGCACAGGCAAGTAGGAGGTACTCTGTTCACCAAAACTGTGATTCCAGCATTGCAAAGCAGCTTTAAAAATAATTCACAACGTGAAAATAAATATGGTGGATGTACACAGATCTATGGGAGGGAAGAGAGCGCAGTTTCTGGAAAAGCTGTCTCAGCAGACACCTCTATATGTTCCAGGGGATTTCAAAATGCTTACAGACCAAATACAAACTTATCATTCATATTATTCAGGTTCTGATTTGATTTGCTTTTTGGGGAACTACTGGATTTTCCACTCATCTGTTCCATTGTTCCATGTATGCAGGACGGCTCATCAGCCATTGTTTGAGATGAACATTAAAGATTTCACAAACCCAGTCAGATTTATTTTTTTATGAAGCTCCTCCTTCCCTTTCCCCCTCCCGTTTCCCTTGGATGACAACAGTTTTCAGACTGGAATCAGAGTTTCCCCTGATACTAGCAGCAATTTTATTCCCCTCACCCCACAAAAACCATAGGCTTTTCACCTTTGTGTGCTCAGCCCATGATAATAGAGAAGGCCCTGATGGGGGAGCCATATTGCTGCTGCCTAGCTGCTGAGGCAATATTTCAGTTCATAATATTTTTCTGAGTGTCAGAGAAGACAAACTGTGACCAGCATTTTTCAGTGTGGCCCAGCAGGCAGCTGAAAGGCTGCAGCCAACCCGCAAGACACAGCCGTCCGTCTGGCTGTTGGTTTTCTGCATAAAATACGAACAGGTGTTTGGAAAATAAGTGTTATCCTAAAAGCCAAATCTCCTGCCCTGTGAAGAGCTTGGCAGTGAGTTGGGAGCTGCAGCTGTCACAGCAGAGGGATGAGGAGATCTGGAGACACATCTCTCGTGCAACCCAGCACGAGACAAGCACTTCCTCTCCTGTCGTGCATTATAGGGCATCCAAAACCAAGACTCATCTCTCTCTGCTGCTGAGGCTGGATCACTCTGCAAAATCAGCAGTGTTTTAGCACAGTTGGAAAGGCTTACTGCACAGAACGAGGCAATGTCTGATGGTTAATACTGCAGCTCTGGTGACTAAGACATTGTGCATACTAAAATGCGAAGCCATGTTTCAGCACATAATGCATGGTGGTGCAGTATATAGTGCATATGTTTGGTACTTAACAAAGAGTACACAGAGCCAGTATCAGCACATTCAGAGAGAGCTAGAACAGCAAGTAAAAGCTTTCTGCTGCAGACATGGGACTTTTATTAATCCCTTCCTCCAGATAAGTCCTGTAGCATCCTTAAGAAGCAACACTTTTTTTTTTGTTGTTGTTTTGTTCTTTTGGGATGAAGAACACTGTCATGGATGAGTGAGGAATGATGCACTTAGGGATAAGAGAGAAGTAGCAATATGTTAATGTTCTAATCTAATAGAACATCTAATAATGTTCTATGTTCTATTGAGGTCAGATATCAACTGCAACATTCAATCAGCTCAAAGGGTCATGGAGACCCTCCCATTGAGTCACAAGATTTAGAACGGGCCCCCTTGCTTTTCAAATTCTTTCTCAGAGGAGTTTAGCTGTGGCTAGATCCAGACCTAGTCCTAGACTTGGCCCACAGTTTATGTATAAAGATTTATGCACGTGATAAATCAGAGACAGAACATGGAAAGGTTTCCCAAAGGTTTGCAAAGTTTAACATGCTATTAATCACTTAGCAAGGATCTGTCACGTATAAGAAATCTCTCAGCCTCAGAAGTAACCTTGAGAAGCATCCCTGCTCATGAGCAAGTGCAGTCTCCTGTGTAGGAGAGCTCAGTGGGCTATGGGGGCTCACTCCTGTTTATGAGAGGGGGAATAATTAACTCGCAGTCATATTTGGCATACTGGGTGAGTCTTTGTTGATGCATACCCTATGTGCTGTTTACAAGGAGGTCAGGTTGAGCAGAACAGAACACACAGAGGTGATGGTAAAGGAAGGAGCATACCATCACAGATATCCAGACAGCCTTCCACTAGATGTAGGAAATTCACAATTCACACCTTTCTATTTGCATAATATACTACATGCTTATATATTTACTATATGTTACATGATCAAATCTCAAATGCCTGAAGGAGATTAAATACCCAGAGTGTCAATGACCAATGCAGGTTGAGTTAACTTCACAAATACATCCTTATCAAGGAAAGCAAATTAAAAAAAAAAGAAAAAAGTTATTTACTTGCAAAAAGAAGGTTAAATTCCACATATCAGTGGAACTATTACCTCTTGATTAGGCAAACTCGGCTCACAGATTTAGTTAAATAAGTTTCCACATCCATTTAAATAAGTATGAGTCATCTACTCGTTTACGTTGAAGCAAAATGTATTATAGTTTGTTTCAAGGTCAGCTAATTAAATTAAAAATGGGAGGGAGGAAAAGAAGAAGGGAGGATGAAAAGGAAGGAAG
>VZSG01000607.1:187034-213113 GCA_013398315.1 Nothoprocta pentlandii | reverse complement strand
ACACCTTACATTCCTTGTTTCCAAATGGCATAGTTGACAGAGAAATCTTCCAGTGCTATTCTTCTAACACTTGCTGTTGGAATAACAGCTTTTTTATTTACATGTGTAAAAGTCACCATGCTTAAAAGCAGAACTTACAAGATGTGCCTGTACTGAGGTTTGAGAGGCAACTCAAGAGCATACAATAGCTGATTTGCTCTCTCTGTAAACGACAAACTCAGAAGAGTAGCCCAAGTGCAATGGTGTGCTCTCTAGGACAGGAATACCATCTGTGTGGGCATACCCATCATCTTAGATCAGCGGTGCACAGTTTGGGTGCTGCCACATGCATTGAGACAGATTATTCATAGGCCACTTAGAGGCATTTTTTTTGTAGATCTCTTAGCAATACCAAGGAACTGAAGTCTTGCATGGTGACTCTATTATACTCTAGAAGCAGGCAGTGAAAAGAGAGCTGCTGAGTGAAGAAACAAACAGGACAAACTTCCAAAGAATATTGCATACAGTAACATGAAAAATCTGAAGTAAACTTTTTACAAGGTCTAATGATCATAAGGATATTCTTTATAAGCAAAGGACATTAGCCTAAATTAGGCCAAATACAGATATGAAAGAAGCAAAAGTGCTGGACATTGAAAGTAAACTGTAACACTAAACTCTAAGAACTCAGCAGCAGCACTGACCACAGAGCAAGGCTGAGCTGGTTTACTTAACTATGGCTTAGGTTTAATTCAAATAGGAAGGTCTAGCTCATCTGGTTAAGGCAATTGCACAAATTAACCTAAGGATTACGTCTAATCTCTTCAGAGATAAGGTGACAGTTTAAGTGTATTTGATGGACATATGTATAGTAATGTAGCTTTATATGAGTAATTAGAAAATAAATGAAGTTCTCTATCCTGAGCTAAATTCCTCTAGCATTGAGGTCCCACCTGCATGTGTAAGAAAGCTCTTAGTTCCTTGCAATTAACGGCTGAAATTCAGGAAGATTGATCCCCACTGGGCCTACCAAGCTTAAATTGAAAATCCATGAGAATTTTATTGTTGCTCCTGTATGCCTGTTTAAGTTAAATAAAATAATGAAAGAGAGGAATCAAACAAGCTTTGATTGCATTCATATTTTATTCATTAAATATTTCTGTTTATCATTTTTATTATTTTGCTTTGTCCTGTAATTATAAAAGACTATTTTTGAATGGAATACTTTTCTGGAAGTGCTACTTTGATCGTCCCAACTCAGATTCCCAACTCATTTTTGGGATCAACAACAGCATGCATGATATCTGTAAGACCTCCAGGAGAGACCAGGTCCTGGGATACACCATTTTCTCAGCCACTGCCAATGTATAAACAATGCACAGACATCGCTATAGCAAGACCATTGCAACCTATAAGCTTTGTCTTGGATTAGAGACAGGTCCCATTTGATTAGCAGGTCTTCTTCTCCAGCTGTCTTCTATTGCACTAGGTAACAAAGGGGTTTTAATACCAAAAATGCTTTTTGCTTTCCCTTATGTGGTAATATGTTGCAGTTCAAACAAACAGAAACACTTCTAACCTTCAAGGCTATAGGACAAAAAGTGAAAATCTCATTTCTGTCATTTCATTCATCCTCAGGACAAACATCTGAGGACAAATAGCAAAGAACAAATGAGCTATTCTTTTGCCAGCAGAGAAGGTGGCAGTTTAAAAGCCGCCCCTGGGAGTGCACGTGATTAGAAGTGTGGTGTGGTAGTTTGTATGGGCAGGAGATGCAGGGAGCCTCCTTTTGGTTCAGCAAGAGACCTCTCTCCACAGTCTTTTCCATCAGTGAGAAATCAGGTAAAACCATAATCTCTACTCTGCAGAGAACCTTCTCTAGGAAGACTGTGGTGATACAGACTGAATCACCACAGAAACATGAGGCAGTCCAGGTCTGTAGCTGTAGGGAGTGTCTGAGCCCCTCCATGTTAAGAGGAAGTAGCAAAAACATGACTTGCCTTAGATGTGGGCAAGTGGATTTAGCCCGATGGTGGAGCTGAAAGAGGAGGTGGAAAGGCTGAGGAGCATTAGAGAATGTGAGAAAGAAATAGACTGGTGGAGTTGTCTTTTGCAGATGTCCCAAGGAGTGCACCCAGAGAACCCCTCAATTCAATATAAGGATCCACTACCCTTTTGCCATAGAGTGGAGGGGGTAGAATTAACAGTAATAAGTGATAAATAAAAATGGAAGTGGATTCCTGTTTGAGGTGGCAGGAGAAGCCCTTCCCTGGCCCATCTCCTCCCCACAAGTGACCATGTTCAACAGGTGTGAGGCTCTGGAACTTGAGGACCAGACAAATGAGTTCATGGACCAAAGTCCATCCAGGGGGTTGTCTAGAATGAGGCAGTCAAGTCTACACCTTAAGGTTGCTTCCCCCCAAGGGAAAAAGGAGCACCCGGAAGAAGCGGTGAGTGATTGTTGTGGGTGACTCCCTGCTGCAGGGCACAGAGGCACCAGTCTGCAGACTGACTGCTTGTCCAGAGAGGTCTGTTGCCTGCCAGGGACTCAAATAAGGGATATTGCAGAGAGGCTGCCAAGCCTTGTCCAGGCATCTATTATCCCCGTTACTGTTTTATATGGGCACTAATGATATCATGGGGAAACTGAGAAACATCAAATGAGATTTCAGAACCCTAGGGATGGCAGTCAAAGATCTGGGTGCCCAGGTTGTGTTCTCCTCTATCCTTCCAATATGGGGAATGGATACAAGGAGGAGAAGGTGTATATTTCAGGTTAACAACTGGCTGCGCCACTGGTCTTGGCAGCAGGCTTTTGGTTTCTATGACCATGAGATTCTGTTTGGAGACCACCAGTTAGTGGGGAATGATGAGAGCCACCTCAGCAAGAGGGGCATGGGTATCTTTGCCAAAAGGCTGGCCAACCTGGTTAGGAGCTCTTTCAACTAAGCAAGAAGGGGGAAGGGGAGAGTTACACAAACAGAGCAATCAGTGTCGTGGAGACAAAGTCAGAAGGTGCCCAGTGGGAGTATAGTAGTGGGGAAGTGAATATCAAATATGATTATAGAGGGTCCTCTTTCACCCCTCCTGGAAAATCTGCAGGCTCGATCACTTCCCTTAAATGCCTGTACACCAATGCATAAAGCATGGAGAATAAAGAGGATGAACTGGAGATCTGTGTACAGTCCCAGCATCGTGATCTCATTGGAATTACAGAGACGTGGTGGGATAGCTCACACAACTGGAATGTTGTCATGGAAGGCTATGTGAGTTTTAGGAAGGACAGTCTGGGAAGGCGAAGTGTTGGAGTTGCTCTTTATGTGAGAGAGCAACTGAAATACACAGAGCTCAACCTGGGAATGGATGATGTATGAGTTGAGAGCTTGTGGGTAAGGATTAAAGGGAAGACTAATGTGGGAGATACTGTGGTAGGTGTTGGCTACAGGCCACCTGACCAGGATAAGAAAGTTGATGAGGCCATCTACAAACAGCTGGAAGTTGCCTCATGGTCACAGGCCCTGGTTCTCATGGGTGGCTTCAGTCACCCTGATATCAGCTGGAAAGAAAACACAGCTAGGCACAAACAGTCCTGGAGGTTTCTGCAGTGTGTTAACGTTAGCTTTTTTTGATACAGGTTGTGGAGAAACCTACAAGAGGTGGGCTACTGGACCACATACGAACAAATAGAGAGGGACTTGTTGGAGATGTGAGGGTGGGGGATGGTCTTGGCTGCAGTGATGATGAGTTGGTGGAGTTCAGGATCCAACAAGGAGGAAGCAGAGCTGTAAGTAGCTGTACAACCATGGACTTAAGGATGGCCAGCTTTGACCTCTTCAGAGACCTACTTATAAGAATCTCATGGGCTGGAGTTCTAGAAAGAGTTGAAGGAGTTAGTATTCAACCAGCACTTCCTCCATGCCCAGGGTCCATGAGTTCCTATGAGTTAGATGTCAGGCGAGGGTGGGGCAGGAGGCCTGCGTGGATGAGCAGGGAGCTCCTGGCAAAACTCAGACAGAAGCAGGAGAATGACACAAGCAGTTATAACTTACACAGGAAAAAAAGGGTTTATCTCTCATCCCCTTTTCCTTGGCTCAGTTACCTGCTAGACACATGCAACTTTTAAAATATGGTATTTGCTTCTCTGACCAAACTTCTATTAAAAAAAAAAAAAAAAAAAAAAAGGTCAGATTAGGCATAGGAGCAGGAACTGAAATTGTGGAGTTAGCATGTTCAGGGCACCTTTGTCTTCTTGGGCAAGTAATTTAGACCCAGATACTCAATGATAGCCTTATGCATGGTAATCAATTCACCAAACTTTAGATATCCACACTCAAACTAGTCATCTCAACCTACGTTTATAGTCAGTAGCAGAGAAAAATTGTAGCTAAGGTAGGAGTTGTTCAAAACTATTTTAGATGCTTTCTTTAAGATGAGATGAACTTCCCCTAGAAACTTCTCTCTACACTGATAATAAATGAAAGCTCAGATGATTAGCTTTCACATCGAAATATGACCATGTCTAAATATGGACATATTAAATTCTGTTGCAGGCATTTAAATATTTTTGAGAATCTGCACCTAACTGCCACTGGGTCTTACTGTGGTTTTAGTCTAAGTGCTGCTCAGAAAGATGGGGGTCTCTTGTAATAAGGATATGTAAACAAATATTAAAAGAAAATTATTCTGAAGTTTTAATTTATTGGGCTATAAAATATTACTTTAAGTTGATTTTATGTACAGGTATATCTGATTCACTATGAAATAGTATACAAATATATTCAGCTGAAGGAACAACTGTAAAATTTTATTTCAATGACAGAAATAAGCTGTGTGCTTTATATCATTGATAAAATGAATCACAGAAGACAGAATGAGTAATGTGTCAGTCTTTTCTCTTATACTTTTTCAGTTCAACAGATTTCTTTTGTTACAATAATTGAATTTATGCATAATTGTCTGATATATATAATTAAAATTCCCTTGTTTTTACTAATTGGTTCCTGATCTCTTCTTATTCTATTTTCTAAATTTATAAAAGTGACTCACTTATGCAACAGTAACATAAGCCAAGATTTTCAAGTGACTTTGAAAACTGAGCTCATTCTTCAGCAATTGATTAAATATTTTTATTTGTTTTGGTCTCAGCTTCTCTTTTCTATTTTAGGCTGATATGGCTACCTATTTCTTCTTCTATATGTTCTCCTCATAGGACAATTTTGTTTATTACTAGATGTCCAGTATTTTTTTTCCCTATAGATTGCTGTGAATGATAGCTATGAAAAATTTTGAATGGTACAAATTGTCTAGGGTCAAGTAATACAGAAAATTTCATCTTGTGAGAAAACATTTTAAGAGGTCAAATGAGTTCTAAATCCTGTTTTTTTTTTTTTTTAGCTTATGTTAATTTGCAAAGTTTCTATCTACTATCAATACGTATTGCTGAGTGTATATTTTGTTTATGGTAGGAACGTCATAAAATGTAATCTGAATTCTCATGTCTACAGCAGTCCTGAAGCATCTAAACCTCATACTTTTTTTTTTCCATATTGGTAGTAAGTGGTTACAGAAGAATGAAGACTTTTTGTAGATTAAATACAGGTCTTTGGAAATTGAAAGATATCCTTTTTCTCCATTTTCCTTTTCTGATTTTGTTTCAAGAAAACAAGGACACATGATGCTGGCTTAGAGTAGAGGGCAAAAGAAAAGGGAGGACTATTTATGAATGCAAATGAAATATCAACATGATACAATTCAACAATTTGATATGTGGTTTTATATAAAGTCTGTCAAGCTATATTCTGCAATAGGTTATTACACATGATTATATAAAGGATTCCATTAACACATTAAGTTCCATTAATACCATTTTCTCTGGTTTCCTCAAATTTTTCTCTAAAGCAGAGTCATTACACATTTGTATAGCCTTACTGAGAATATCAGTGCTAAAGCAGAAGTGACATTTTCAGACATGATTTCAGAGAAATTAGTCAAAGTCCTTTTTCCCTTTTTTTTTTTTATTTCTTCCCTTCCCAGTGCTGCCTTTATTGTGTGTTTTCCAATAGCAACATCAAATGTTATGAAATAGGTGAGTTGCCTCTCTAGTCTAGTATCAGACATCAACAAAGAGGACATGAATAAAGGATAAATTTTCCATAGTATATGAAAAGAGAGAAAAAATTTTAGTCTTCTTTCTGTTCCCTAAAGGGTAGTAGGATTTTTGTTGCTTTTTTTTTTAAGCTAATGAGTTGTCATTATGATTGAGAGTGTTTATTAAGCATAAGTGATGCTATGAAACTCAACTAAGCTGAAAAAAAAAAACCTCTACAGTTGCGGTGAATGAGGAGGCTAACACCTCAGAAAACTAAGGCTAAATTCTTGTTATTCTTGAAAAAGAATAATGTGTGTGTGACCAGCATGACCTGGCACAGAACTCTTAGTTGCTTTGCTGCTGCTAAAGCACATGGATTTCTATAAGGGCATTTTTCTTGAAAATATCTTCAGTCTTCAGCTGTTGGTCAGGCGGCAAGTGATAATTCTTAATAAAAAGGACAAAAAGTGTGATAAGAAGAGCCATCATTAAATATGAGTGCAAAGAAAAAATGTTATTTCACACAAGAAAAAGAGAGCAGAGGATGTTGAAAGAAATTATTCAGTGCCTCTACAGCTAATGATAACAAAAACAATAAACTGCACTGGTAATAAAATCTTATATGCTAATATTTAAAGTGATCTGTAACTTCTAGAGATTAAAATGAAACTTGAGCAATTCTTTTTTTTTTCTTTTCTAGATACGCTCTGTGAGCTGCTACTGGTACCTGGATAATGGACTAAAATGCGCTTTCAGGTTGGGCAGCTCTTGTGCCATTTATAAAAAAAAAAAAAAAAAAAACGCTCTGTGAGCTGCTACTGGTACCTGGATAATGGACTAAAATGCGCTTTCAGGTTGGGCAGCTCTTGTGCCATTTATAAAAAAAAAAAAAAAAAAGTAGAACCAGGTATTTTTAATGATGACAGTGCACGAGCCTGAAATTTGTGACTTTTTTTTTTATGGAATGGGTTGAAATATTTCTATATTGATATGTTTCCTGAAGAGTCCTGCAGTAGAAAAGCCTGACTGTGATTGTACTTGTGCCAGTTGTCTGTTTCCCTTCTGTAACAGAAATTGCAATGTTCTTTTTTTCTTAAAATGAAAGTACTCCAGCAGATAATATACACTATATACATACATATATATATATGCGCATATATATATATATATGTGTGTGTGTGTATAAGCCTATTCAGAGGCCAAAACACCTGCAGCAGAGAAAAACTCCTCTCAACACCTGTGCTTAAGACATAACAACCATTCCTGTTTGTAACAGGAGCAGTAATCATCCACTCTTTACATTGTACCTAAGCTAAACTTGTCACCTTCTGCATAGAAATACTCAACATCAGACCTGGACTCATCTTACTTATAGACGGTCAGTAGTCACTGAAGTAGTCACTGAATTCTCAATGCAAGAATACTTCTCCTTTTGTATAATCCTACTTTAAATATTGTAAGTAAAGCCAAATGTTCAGAGCAACCTATGTCTACACATCACTGAGTCTGCCTGACAAGGGATCATATCTGAGCTCAGAAATACTGACAACTCTGACTATAGTTAGATATGCAAAGATATGCAGTAAATAATTGAAATGTCCATTTATTTCAATTTACATGCTACTGAAAATTGATGCTGTTATTCTTGACACTCCATTCTTAGAAATAAAATCTAAAAGCGTTGGTATGGAACTGGATCGTACTGCAACCCACGTTACCTGCTATTTTTAGGACAGACCTGCATACATGTTTGATACTGCTGGTTTCACATAATCTTGGATACTTGTTATTCACTGTTGTTAGCTGAAACATTTTGAAAGATAGGTCTTGACATGTAGTTCATTTGAGAATGGTTTGCTGATGTTATTCAGAAATCAATTTTTTGGTCATTATTGTATTTGTGAGATTTTTTTCCCACATTGGAGGAAAATTTATAGATTGAAAAACTCTTCTGAAATGATATAATATACTAAATTGTTAAAATATTAGTAGTTCTGAAAACACAAGCAAAGTGAGCATGCAAACCGCAAAATAGTCTTTAAAAACACATTAGTACATAGACTTAAGTCATCCTGGTTCAAAACAACGATTGGAAAAAACAAAAACAAAAAAAAAATCGGAAGAAAAGATCACAGAATGTGTTTAAAGGGATGCAAATGTGAGCCAAATGCCAAAAAAAAAAAAAAAAAAAAAAAAAAAAAANAAAAAAAAAAAAAAAAAAAAAAAAAAAAAAAAAAAAAAAGCCAAATAATGTGGAGGTTCAGTGCAAAATGAAATCTATAGGTAGCAAAAGCTACCTGCTGAGTGTGTCCAGAGAAAAATGTTCAATTGAAGGCAGATACATCTGGGGACAGTACAGATGCACGTCTTGTGACATCGAATACATGATCCTGTCTAGGATGCTGGGAGAAACAGCCAGGCTGCAGCAGTTTTACTGCTCACAGGACTTGGAATTAGCTGGATTAAAGCTATTGGAAATA
Organism: Nothoprocta pentlandii; assembly: GCA_013398315.1. Lineage (NCBI taxonomy): Eukaryota > Metazoa > Chordata > Aves > Tinamiformes > Tinamidae > Nothoprocta > Nothoprocta pentlandii. The sequence goes on along the minus strand of VZSG01000607.1, from coordinate 204,566 downwards.
TATTTTCATGTGCTGCAGTTACACAGTGTAACTATACCCTTCGGTACTTGTGGTGTCTTCCTCCTATCAGTTCTTGCATTGTACTCAAATAGTCAGTCGTAGGGGTAAGTCTGAGCAGGGGTGCAAAGGTCCACAGGAGAAGAGTCTTTGTGAAGGATGTATGTGATTCCATCTCCTGCGATAAGTACCATTCATCAGACCATCTTGAGAATCTCTGTGAAATGTCTTAGCATAAGTAGTCCTCAGATTCTCATGATCTATAATAGATGATCAGATAGATATCTTGCTAGCCTGCTGGTGGCTGATAATCAGCAACAATGGCAGCTTACTTTGCACTACACATGGGATCTGACAGTCTGCATAATTAGAGAAGGAGTTACTACAAAATACATAATATGTGCCTGTCTGGCTTTCTCTTGATAATTCTTAGAAATAAAAGTCTTTATTTGTAAGATTACTTAGATTACTGCAGGTTGCTGTGTTCATGTAAGCAAATTTGTGGTATGCATGAGCTTCTAAATGCAACAATTTTATTTTTTATGATACTAGTACTAAGAAATCCCAGTTAGTGCTTATGACAAAGAAAGAAATATAGAGAAGTTTAGATTTTTTTTATTTCGAATAACTAAAATAAATCTTTGGATATGATTCAGTGATGTACTCTAGTCCATAAATCTAACCAAGAAAGAATTAAAATTGAATTAAAATTGATATTTTCACAGAAAAAGCAATGTGTTTGTCTATCGCTCATTTCTCTGGGCCATCTTTGTTATTTTACCTACAAATCATAAAATTTTCAGTAAAATACCACAAGCAAAAATTGTGCCAGTAAGTCTGTTTTTTTTTTAATGAAGAATAAATATTGGGAAGGTCTTAAGTGGAACCTTTGTGGTGAAAGGACCTTACTTCCTACATTGACTTGTAATATCATCTGACTTCACAGTCCAAAAAGATGATAAAAATGTTGACAACTGACAAAATTCACTTTAGTGAGCGTTTAATTCGGTGACTCAGAAAAAAAGAATAATCTTAAGTGCATGACTTCAACGGAAAACTAACATGCAAATGAATTATGTGCCCAACCACTTAAAATGCTGAAGAAGCAAGGCTATCCTTGAATGTGGCAAACTTTTCATAGACTTTTAAGCAACTCAAAGAGAGAAATTCTTGTTTTGAGATTATTTAAGATAGTTAAAAAAATACTATGAAAAGCATTGCATTATCTGAGCTCTCTTTGTTTCTGCACCAATTTGTGGACCATTGTAACTCATACATATATACCAATATTGTGGGGGATTTTTTGCATTTTTGTGTTTCAGTGTGATAGAATTTATATTTGTGTCTTTTTTCTAGAGTGTGAGGTTTTTGTGTCTATAAGTCATATGTAATCATGTATGCCATGAAAAGGGATCTACATTGATTTTATGAAAATTCACTTCAGAATTTTTTATTTGAGTTCAGTTTCTGATCATTAAAGGATATTAAGACCTTGAAATTACCACTTTATGGGTCTTTTACTCTCTAGTACAGCAACAGAAAAGCTCCAGTATGAGTCAGCAATGATTAATGGCAGACTTTGAAATCCTAGGAACCTTATTATTTTGCAGCTTTCTGCTGCTAATGTGGATAAGATCCCACAGGGTTGCATAGCTTGGCATGGCAGTGCTTACAGCGCTCAATAGTCCTAAGAACACCAGAAAGGCTCCTTTAGGATTTAAAGTATGCATCACACTGATCTTGTTCTCTGAAGTAATAACATCTTCTTAAATGTTTGATAAAGTCATTAATATGAAGTAATATTTATATTTACCAATACATCAATCTCTCTAAGTCAATTAAGCTATTTTGTAATTAACCGAATAATTGGGTTAAGGAGAACACACAGGTTGTTTATTCTTGAAATGAAAACTTGACACTGTAAAGAAATGAGCAAGTCTTATTAAAAACTTTGAACTGTGTTCAATAAGGGCTCAACTGGCTGTACAGCAGCAGTGTTATCTGCCTTGCAATCTGTTGCTGAATGTGGTGCTATGAAAAATCCACTTAAATATGAAAAGCTGCAGAGAACTTCAGTTATGAAAGTGAAATCAGTCATGCTTTTCTAAAGAGTAATCTTTTAAAAGGATACAAATCTAAGGGACTTAAAAGAGCACAGTAAACATTTGTGATCTGCAAAAGGCCTAGAAGAAAATGCCTAAACAAATAGTTAAGTGAGGTATTGCACCTAAGTGTTTTACTTCTGCTCTGGTTTCAAGGACGAACTTGGTGTGAATTGCATGATATATAGTTGGGGCTGACTTCCTTAAGCAGAATTTGCCTTTTCCCTTGCTTCTTACAAAACTGATACAAAAGTAATGCCTTTCAAGTTCTTATCTTTCTGTCAGTTGATTTGTAATTTTCAAGCGTATTTAAAAATATTAGATGGAGCTGACAGATAGCCAGATAAACAGCATAAATGAAAAAAGAAAAAGAAAAAAACACCACTGTTCACTTAAGCCTTATTTTTATTTGGTCTTTTGATCTATTTCCACAAATAGAATATGGAACATAGATTCTCTTTATTTTTAAGTATATTGAATAAGAGATGTTTAAAAAGACCAAACAAAACCAAAACAGAAGATTTTTTTTTTTCTGGTTTTGGGTCACTGAGTTGTGATAGATATTTCATTAACTCATTCATTATTTTTATAAGGCTGAGCAAACATAGTAGTTTGAAAGTTGTTCTTTGTAAGTTTTACAGGGAGGAGATATAAATGCATGCTGGGTTTTGCTCATTAGCAGTGCTAGCTATTTATAGATGTTTTGAGGACGCAGACATGAAACTAAGAAAGCTTTATTTTATAGCATTGCTAACTTGTACTTTTTTTCCCGAATGAGCTTACTAATTGTTTTATATGAGAAGGTGGAGATGTACTCAAGTTGTTAGTTTTGAACTAGCTAGCTTAGATACTGAGAGCATTGCAGAGGTGGCAGCCCAGAGTCACCGCAGTCAGTATGGACAAGTTTTTTGAGTAGTTTGCTTAGTTTTTCAAGGATGATTTTCCTGCTTGTGTTGCACTCATTACTCTTTCAGCTGTTTTACTGTCATTGCCTATACTCGATTATTCAAAGGTAGTTGGTATTTGACTACAAAAGACATAATGATATTTTGACTGCCATGCAGATTTACCCTTCATGATACTACCACAGTGCTCAAGCTTCAACTGGATCCAGCAACTGATTCTAGGTGTACTCCATGTTGTCCTCTTTCTGGCAGTCTTTCAGATTGAGAAGCAGCAATTAAGCACAAGATGAACTTCTTTTAAATCTTTGGCTTTCTCTCTTCTATCTTTTCCCTTCCCCGTGAATCAAAGGACTCCACAAACCACCATCACATGGTGTGAGGAATTGTAGTTTGGGCACCAGGTAGGCAACTAGTGATGGCAGGAGGGAGGTCTCATAGTCCAGGAAAATGCTGCTTCCCTCCCGATGAAAAGCTGAGTGGTGTTGGCATGTACTTGAGAACATCACAGTGCACCTTGCTGAGGCTGACCATAAATTTCATCTGACTCTAATAACAGAAGCAGATGAGCAAACATTGAAACACATTAAACTGTATTCAGTACATCAGCTTTTCAAAGCTGCCAGGATGCAGATGAAACGGCGTAGCTAGACTTTGAAGCCTGGAGCTATATTCAATAAGCATGTGCACTTGAGCTGGAATATTTCTTTGTAGCTTTTTGTATAATGAATGAGCTTAAGATGCAAAACAGCCATTCTGCTTTCCCAAGAGAGATTGGAGCTTTTGTGAGCTCTAGAAATATTTCTGCTGGGAATTCCCCTAAACCTGTGCACTGACAATATAGGAGTGCAAGTTTAAGGTCCTCAGGTTTAACCTGGTACTGGTGAGCAGGTGCCTAAGGAATAATTCCCTATAGTCATGTGCATCTGGAGCTAAAGAAAAAGGATCAGCAACTTTAAGTTGCTTTTCCACTAAGAGAAATGTTGTTGGGATCATGTCAGTTTTGTCACCGGTGTATCTCTTAGAATATAAGGCTATTTAGAGCTTTCAAAAATGCTGCAGGAAATTACTTTAATATTCAGGTTTTCCATAAAAGTACTGGGGCATATGTTAAATGTGCAAATATTGAATATGCAAACTGTGCACTTGGAGAAGGCCTATGTGAAATGTATCACCTTAATAGGAGATGCAGAAATACCTGCTTGGCAAAAATACAGCTATGTGTAGTCTTAAGTACGTGGTCCGTCTTATATGCGGTCTGTCTTATATGCTCCTTTGAGACATTGCTGAGTTTGCTATATAGAAAATGCCAATGATATGAGTGTAGAACTGTCATAAGGAATAAAAATAAGAAATACTGTTTCACAGATTTCATTTTCAGTAAGTAGATTTAAGTAATATTTATAAAAAATAAATGAACTTTGGGAAGGATAGTGATAATGGCTAGCAGACTGCTAGCTTGCCAATAGAATTCAAGTATTATGTTCTTTAGTATGACACAAAAATTGTAGCTATATTGCACAGTTCCTGTGTTCTGTCAGGCCACTGCTCATTTTTTTTCAGTTTTATTAGAGTACTGAACACCTTTATCTGACAGTAGGAATAATGCAGTAATCTGATGATGGTGGTTGGATACTTATTTATTTATTGTGACTGGGATCTAATCTGCTATAAATTCTGGTAATATACTTTTTAATAACAGTAATAAAAATGCACTACCTGAATAGCATCTGAAACACATAGAGCAAATATATTACACTGGAATCACATGTCAAGTTTCTCAATCATAAAATAATGTGATTCAGCAGCAACAGAAACATAGGTGGATTTCTCTGTCCTGTTCTCCTTAGTTAAAGACAAAGCATATAAATGAACTAATTTTCAGAAAGAAGCCATCCTGTTTATCAGAAAAGCTTTCTCACTCATACCAGAAATTTTGTGTGTCTTCTACTGCTGAATATCATTTAAGCAACTTTGAACTAAAGTGAATAGTATTTATATATTTGAAGAATTAGCTTGAATATACCTCAGAAATCTATTGCAAAGCAGATCTTCCCCAAACTGTCTTCCCTTCTATATTAGTATTATATCACATAAATTTAGAAAAATGACAGCTTCTTCTCTCTGTTCCTATATTAACTTTTCTGCTCACCCTTTTGTCTTTCCTTCTGTTATTGGAGTTTCCCCACAACCTCCTTTACTATCATTCCCCAGAAGGAGGGAAAGAAGGTAAATTTTGCCTGGAAAGGCTGCCTCTTCTCTTAGGGAAGGGAGAGTTTTGCAAGCAATTAGTCATAGGTTTTTCTCAAATATCACTGTAAGTGCTCAGTATCCATTACTGAAATATCCTCAAAACAGGATAGCTTAATTCTTTGAGGTATTTAAATAGTTAGGAGACCAAATTTACTCTTTTCTTCTCTAGGTCGCGGGAGGACCAATCTTTTTGTATTGTATGTTATCAGGGTGAAGGAAGAAACTGAATGCCTATTTTCCAAATGCCCTAATTTCCAGTAGTGGCCTAAACACTGAAACATTCCTGTTTCATATGTAGGACCATAGTATAAGCTGACTTCCGTGGACCAAAAAGGATTGAAATATTGTTTGAGAAGTTTACAGGAAAAAAATCTACTAGAAGGTTGACATATAAGCACATAGAACAAGCAGGAGCCCTCTCCCCATAATCTCTCTCTTTAACTGGGTAGTCATTTAGTGCAGCTCAAGAGCTATGCAATGGCAAAAACCGAACTAAAAAATCAATCTCCTTCTGTTATGGAGATAAAAAGTCAAGACTGAGCTTCATGCTTGATTAGCAGCCACTTCCTCTGCTAGCCAGACACAGTAACCAGAAATTTCTGCAATTTGTATCATTTATTTCCATGTTCCATTTGAAAGTTGTGTGAGCCTATTAGTGGGGTGGGGTTCAGTTGCTATACAAATTAAGGCAACGATTCTATAAGCTTATTTTTGTAGTACTTTGAGAATGTCTTTGAGAATAGCAGTAAATTGCTCATATGTGTTCAGTAAACTGATAATGTATGAGTCATGAGCATTTCACACAGCTGCCTAAGTCTGTTAAAACAACATCATAATTCAATTGATAATGATGCAGAATTTGAGACTTTTCTTACATAAACTATGGGAATGTCATTACATTCTGTGGACTCCTGGATAATAAATGAAGTCTGAAATTTGTACATTTGCGTTTAGTAGTTGGGTTTTATATTTTTTATTAATTTGACTATCTGATTTGTCATAACAAAAACTCATATTTTTGGGAACACTCTCCAATCTCAGCAATGACTGTGAAATTCATAGCTAGCTTTCTAGAACTTAACACCATTGATGCACATAGACCTTCCTAAAGGGCTTAAACTGTAGACACAGGCTTACTCTTTTCACATATATGATTATTATAAACATGTTATTACTATATTCTTTTTATTTTTCAACTGATGGGGGAACAATTATGCTAATTCTTGCATCTCTATCTCTTATGGTTATCCCTCAGACATATACAGATTGATATAGTGGCCAGATTGGTTGACTAACTTGAAGCTATTCAGTTACTCAGAATAGCTTTCAATTATTCAGGCAAATTTGGAATAGAACCATTCAGAAGAGGTTATTTCTTTATGATTGCATTCTATTTTTTTTTAATATGTATTTTGGAAACTCTTACAACAATAAAAGCTTTATAGACAATCTACACACCATTCTGCTATTTATTCCTTAAAAATATCTATTGTCTAATTCAAAATCTCTAAGAGAAATATGAAAATAATATTTTAGCTATCTTTTTCAAATATTTATTTAGGATTGGCTTTCTGCAATGTCATGAGCAAATGAACAATCTCAGATACTGTTCTCTACTTACATGAGGCAGATGGCAGTAGTAACTAATCCCAGAAGACTTCCAACTGCTGTCGTAGCTATAATAACCACCAAGCCAAACAAATATCTATGTGGAAGAGTTTTATAGATGGACTCATTTAGTACAGTGTGGAGAGGAAAGGAGGGAGAAAGTAAGTTATAAAAAAAAAAAGTCAAATTCTTTGAATCCCTGACTGGTATGCTAAGTAAGCTGTGACTGAAAAAATCAGCTAGTTCCTGTAACGTATGCAGAGCAGTAATCCAATGGAATGAGCTAAAATACAGAAATCAGATACCATTCTCTTCCATATGGGAAAAGGCCAAGTATTATTTTTCATTATTCAGAAAATATCTTTACAGCAAATAAACAGTCCAGTTCTGAAGCATCAAAGATGCTGCTGATTGAAACTGTGATATCTATTGCTAGAGCTTACTTTTCCTTGCTACCATATTTTAATCTATATAACTTTTTTTTTTGTCAGATTTTCCTCAGCTTTGCTCTTTCATGAGTTAGAGTGGGTACCAAACTGCTTAGCATCAAAGTGATAGAGTTTGGACTCTGTCTCTGTGCAAAATACTGCACAAAACACCTTTTCTGGATGCATTTGTGAATAATTATGACCTAAGTTGTTATGGAATGACTATTATATTTGGGATTTTTTATCCCTACCTTGTAGCAGCTAGTCTGAATAGTCTTTCCAGGAGCTAAGCTGCCAGGTCTTTCTGCCTTTTTCTTTTACACTGCAATCCCTAGTGCTCCAAAGCTCTGGTTCCTGGATATAACAGGCTAGTTTAACAGTAGACTTTTGCCTAAATTCTTTCCCATTCTACTACTACTAAGAATGATCATGAAAAAAAAAAAAAAAAAAAGAAAAGAAAAAGACAAAATGGAATCCTGGTAACATCTAAACATCTACAGCATCCATAGTGATCTGACCTCATTTATTATTATTTCATGTTATAGATATTCTGCCGTAGCCATTTTTTTTTTCTTTCAATGTTGCTGAAAACTCACAGTCCTCTTTACTGCTTCTAGGGAATGTAGATGCTTTTGTGGTCTTCCTTGGGGGAAGGATTTGGAATCATGGTTTTGAGTGATGAGGTCATGACTCTCCTAGGATTCAAGCCCATGAAACATGTTATAGTAGATATTTCTCATATGTACAAAGGCAGCTTCTCTCACTTTCAGTGGAATAATACGAGAGCTAGCATGTATGCTGTAGCACCCTGTAGATATTATTTTATCCACAGAATTATTTTATCCTGCCCTTTGCAAGAACTTGTAGTAAGCATGTTGGGGTTGTTGTTGTTGTTTTTATGGTTAATTCTTCTCTTAATATTTCTGGATGGCGGATGCAGTGGACCTTAGATGGACCTTAAGCTAACAACAGAAGCTCTTTTGTCAAGTTGGAGTCAACTGAAGGTACATTGGCTTAGTCTATCAAAAGAGGAAGTGTTATCAGCCCCTAGGCAAGGAGATGGTCATGGCCAGAGAACTCTGTAGAAAACAGAAGCCAGATCTCAGATGTATATCAAAAAGATATTACTTTCAAAAAAAAAAAAAAAAAAAAAAAAAAAAAAAAAAAAAAAAAAAAAAAAAAAAAAAAGCAAAAAACAGCTGCAGTATTTTTAGCAGTTTTTCAGAAAAAAGATTGGTGGAGCTTGTTTCACAATCTAGCCATATTCCACCAAAACAGTGAATCTGTTGGTAGCAGCATGGCTCTTTCAGCAGATCATCTCTGGTCAATTGTTCTCCTTGTTGTCATACTGATTACAACAGACAAACATCAGACACTGCTAAGCAAGAAGCCTGACTTTTGCTCTCTCTTTTGGAATTCTGTCTGATTGCTGATTCTGTCTCTCTTTCAGAAAGAAAAATGCACAGTCTTCTAGTGGCTTCCAGAAACTGTCTAACAAAATCTGACCAGATCCTTGTAATAACGAGATGGCTCATGAACAGCTTTACTAATCAAAGTGTTAGGGTTTAGGGAGCATCACCAGATTCTGGAATAGTCTGCTATACTGATCTGCTCCAGAATAAGCTTTGAATCATACACCCTTATTGTCACAGAGGGTGGAACAAAACTTTCTGAAAAATAAGGGTGTTGTACAGATTCCAGATGGCATGGATTTGATGTCAGTAAGCTATCCATACCGATCCACAATTGAGATGAGTTCGCTTTCTTTACTGCTGTCCTCAATTGAGATTAGTGCACTCTCTGTATTGTTTCTTTAACCAAGGATGAAGTATGAGCCCTTTCTCATGAGCTGTTATTCTTCTCCCACATCCAGGTCATATGCTGCATCTTTCATTCATCCATTATCATCCACTAAAAGCATGTATTTGGAGATACTACCAGCTCCCTGGTCCTAGTTCAAGTATTATCAATGTATCTTCCCAAATCCTTGAGGATTATGAAATTCTGCTTCGAGCATTGAGAAGCTTTTGCTTTATTTCCATAGTCTTCTGGGAAATGTCGGTGTGAAAGATCTGAGCTTAATCCATGTCTTTTTATGTCGTGTGTTTGCATGTGTTGTAAGAGGAATGGTAGGAGGTAAGGAGTGACTTTCCACAAAACAATGGGAGAGAACTAGTGAAAAGTCACCAGCATGTCCAACATAGGACACCTGTCCCATCTTTTGGGACAGTCAATGTAATTACTGCATCAGGTGTGTAATTAGTACATCAGATGTTGCAAAAAATTCAAGAAGTATTATATGATTATATTTATATGTCCTTTACTGTTTCACATTTGCTGGTGGTGTGGCAATACACGCAATGTTAGTGAATTCAGAGGAAGAGGAAGGACAAGCTGAAGCACAACTTAAGCATTTAGTCCTTTTGCTCTCTAAATATACTTCATATTTGATACACGTTCTGCAGTCAGAGTTAGGAGAGTTCTTTAAGTTTTCTAAGTTTTCTGCAAGAGCTAGTTTTTTCCGTAGTTTTGGAAAAGTTGCTCATATATTCTTTTACTTATTTTTTTTTTAAAGCATTGCAATTTCATACAAACTTTATGGCAGGTACTAAAGTTGATTATATACCACTCGGATGAATACTGTTCTGCTACATAAAATTCATATTTCATATACTTGGAACACAGGGACTATGAATTCATAACAACTATTCCTATTTTTGAACACTACTGTCGTTGCAGAAAGCCCTTTTTTATTATCCACTACTTTAATGTTTGGAGACCTTCGCCCTTACTAGTAAACTAAAACTAAACTGATATAAACCCTTCTCTTTAAACTAAAGTGTTTTCTGCTGAAATGTTCATAAATATAAGACCCTAAAAAGATCACCATCAACAACCACCATTTATTCAAGCCTTCATAATTCCTGATTCTTACATCCTCCTACTGTAAGTCCAGTGATGACTCAAATCCCTCTTAGACTCACACAAAGCATTTCTCTTTTCAAGAAAAATTTCACTAAGTTTATACTGTATTCAGAACTTTTGCTTAAAATTTCTCTAATTCTTCAAACACTTCCTTAGCAGTGGTAAAAATTTGAACTTGAACATCATCTCTGATGTTTGGATATCATCACATTTTTTCTTCCTTAAAATAAACAGAGATCTGCAACAGATGCAAGGATATTTAAAACAGAGACATTTAATTTTATGTGTTCTTGATCACACTTCCAGGTAGATCTACACATATTTCATTCTTCCATTCATATATTGAAATGGTTGAATTACAGAATATTTACAAAACCTAGAAAGAAATATCAGTTTTAATGACTTCAGTCATAAATCAGTTGGCAGCTTGGCCTCACATATCTCCAAGCTCCCAATTTACTTTTTAAAAGATTGTGTCCCATGTGAAAAAACATAAACAACAGTTAATATTTGTTTTTGTTTTCTGAAAGTATCCAAGTGAAATATCCACCTTTCAGAAGTGGTGAAAATGCAGATAAAAATTGTAGAGAGGAGAATTGTCTTGGACCAAAAATGTTATGATATGCAAAGGAATATTTGTGCAAATGTTTGTCTGTTGAGAATAAAAATTCCTAATGCTCACAACATCCTTCCCAGTGGTGTATAGCCCACAGAGTTCAAGGGTGCGGAAGATGTTTCGGACCTATAGTATAAAATTCCAGAAGTGACTTTCGGTTTAAAGGAAAGCAGATTGTGATGTATGGGAAAAAAAAAAAAAAAAGTGAGTTTAAATGATTTATTTCTTACAGAATTACAATTTTTTTTTTATTTTATTTTACCATAAGAAGGTTTGACCCTCAGATTTTAATCCATATAACATATAACATTCATCAGGATTTTTACCTAAACCTTTTGTGTCACTGCAAGCTGGAAATGTCAAAAGATCAGATTCTCTACTAGGATTTATGAGATGGACACTCAGTAAAATTAATATAAATTAAGTTAGTGGGTGAGTTTAAAACTGATTACTTAACTGCACTAAATGTTTATGTGGACACTCATTTAAGATTAAAGAGGCTTTAAGTTTTTTAATTTAAGTTTTCCTGAGCCTTCAGGGAGGAGAACTGCTCCCTTACAGAACCTTCAGCAAAGGAAGCTGTTTCTTTGCAGTATTTCAATTCTTCTGCATCTGGAAAGCAAAGGATACCAAATGCATGCGAGTATTTTATTATTTTAAATGACTGAATGTGATTTTCGTTCAGAAATGGGCCAAGAGTAGCTTAGATCTTATTCCACGACAATTTGCCCATGTGTTATTTTGTTCTTGGCTCAGTGTCACACTTAGATGCCTTATTTTATTTTTGTCTTGCAGTAGCATTTAAATACCCATCAGTATGGGCTGTGTCTAACATGACTTGAATTCACCAGACTTAAAAAGATCAGCAAGAGCGAAATCATTCTCACTTTTCAGGTAGAGTAATTTAAAAATGAATCATTTGCTCAACACAGTATCTGAGGAAATGTGACTGAAAATCATGTACAGTGAAAGGATCCTGACTCAGGACATATTATAGTCATTCTCTATCTGGAAGCTCATTAGCACCTATCTTTTGCTTCTTTTTAAGCATTAGTGGAAAAGTTTATGCTAAGAGACTTTCTACCTTTGGTTCCGAAGGGGAGGGAAATATAGTGTTTTTATGGTATTTACTTTCTGCACAGAAGCAAAATACAAACCTTATTGTGTTTTAAAAGATAAAAATGGAGGTAGTTGTCAAACTTTAGCTGAGTTATATCTCATTTTGGCAGACCTTTATAAAGGAAATGACTTATTTGCACACTGTTTTCAGCTACTGAGCTGAGCTGAGCTACTGAACTGCCACCTGAAGTATTTTGTGACATGTGCTGAATATTACTTTTTTCAATTATTTTTACTGTGGTTTTACTTTCTACATTTTTTTTCATATACCAGGTTGTAGCAAAGATAAGGTTCTGCAAAATGTTTTGATTTTGCAAATCTATATTGGGGATTATCTCCTTAAAGATATGAGATTTTGTACCATGTAAGTAGAGAGGGAAATACCATGCAAATAAAATTTTCAGAGCTTCAAAAATCCCTTAGAATTAACTACTCTTTGAGCACTGCAATTGCTAAATTGCAAATATGTTTTACTTGCAAAGGAAAATAATGTGTTATATCTCCTTAAGAGACTGAAATAAAACTATGTGAACTATGTTCTGTCAGGACTGTCTTCTGTCTGACTGACATACTTGGCACCATTGGAAATCAGCCTGTGTTTCATTGGTTTGGTGAAATAGATTCTTAGTTTCTTGTTTGTTGTTGTTTTTCTTTTTAAGAGATGTAATCATACCTTAAGAGACATTGACCCAGTACAACTGCATGCAAATTAAAAATGTTCAGGTCATTTTTAGGAAGAACTGAGAGTCATGGGAACTAAGTTTGTGTCATTGCACTGGTATGAAGGTTCATACCAAAACTTGTCTGCAAGATTAAGTACTATTTTGCAGAAATTTGTCTGCTTGATTTTGTATGTCTGTGCTATATCTGTAATAATGATTATGGCATATAAGGATGAGAGTTTAACATAAATCGATTTGGGCGTTGATAGTTGTGGCAGCATGTCAACATAGATGATAGAACACAGATGTTAAAATCTACCTGAGAAACTGGGTAGATATTTGTTATTATCTGTGTCAGCCTTTTGGATAGTTTCCTCCCAGTACCAGGTAAATGCTAGTGCAGCTCTGCCAGCACTGGTGTGATTGCTCTTACAACTCTAACCTGGGTGCATACTTAGAAAAACTATTTGTCACAAATTAGAGCTGAAAGAATTTAGGAAATATAGAATAGGCTAACACAATCCAGAAGTTTACTGGCACTTTTCTTCCATGTCTGCAGCCATTTTTTCAGATTCTATCACTTTTGGAAATATAGTGCAGTATAGTGGTCAGATTCATCATGGCATCTGTGATTTTATTCACAAATAAAGCCAGGAAAAAGCAGAAGGAAGGAATTAAAACAAAACAAAGCAAAACACACTCAAAATTGCCTAGATAGACAAAGCTACTTTAGAAAATAAGTTACATACATATCTTTATTGGTTCTTTCTGGATATTTCTAGGAGTCATACCATTTCATATACTAAATCCCTGTGTAGTGCAATGTATGTTTCTGCTTAGACAGATTGCTAGATCAAATACAAAAGTCTGCATTTTTTCACTCATTTAATTTTCTGTGAAGTATGAATTTACAATAAATTTGATTTTTCAATAAAAAGGAGGTGCTCCTTTTGTGTTTTTTTTTTCTTTCTTTTTTTTTTTTTTGGTAGCTCTTTCTATTTCATGACTTTTATCAAATGCAAAGCAAGTTTCTACCAATTCATTTCTGTCTTTATTTCAAAATCTTAAATTTGATAGATTCCTTCCCACTCCATTTCCTCCCTCCTCCAATACTATTCCTCAAGTGTTCACCTTTTAGAGAAATACATGAGAAATTCATTCCCAAATCTTTACATACTTGACCATTATTACTGCTTCCTTTATCTCATATTCTTCACTTTTTTTTTTTGTTCCTTTAAATTGATAGTTCGAGACTGTCTTCCAGAAAAGTATCTCTTGAATTCTAACACATGGGAGTTAGATTTATGAAGTGGCATTTAAAACTTAATCTTCTGCGGATCTGCTGTTTTGTTTGGTTGAGGAGAGAGAGGATGTTTCTTTTTCTTTCATTACTTTAGCAAAAAAATCCACTCTAATGCTGGGTGATCTTATCCATACAAATATGTGGTGAAATTTTGAATCACATTAAACATATGTTGCTCTTTACCAGTAAGTTCTATATGCAGTGCATTGTGTAGAAGATGTTCATCATAGACACATGAAAAACGTGTATCTGAGCATATCCATAGCTTTTCCTCTAAGGCACCATTTTTTCATCATTGACAGCTGTTTCACAGTACTACTATGCTTGAGTTTCATTCTTTTCTGTTATATCAAAATAAGTAAGAATCAGCACCTATGCATTTCTCTTAATGCTGAAGGTATTGCAATACCAGGACATACATAACAAGCGCAGTGGTATATATATGCTGGAAAATTCTGAATCTTAATACAGAAAATTTACAAACTTGCACTGATGGAAGTAATGATAATTATATAGTATTCTTCTTGGTGCTGGTGCGTGAGCTAGTTGCCAGATTTACTGAAGAGACAGGCAGGGAGAACAGACAGGAGAAAGCAGAGAGTTATTAATAATTTGATAGAGCATGTCCAACACATGAGTAATAAACTTTATTTTTACTGCCTTATTATTATTTCTTCTTACCTTTTGCCACCATTTTATGAGAATGAGGACAATGGTAACAAAACTATAACTGTCCTAAACCCCAGCAGATCACTTTAGGGAAGTGAATTTGTATTTCAAATGCAGGAATTAATTTTTTGCTCATAGTTAGCAGGTCAGCCTGGTTAATAGTTAGCATTATTATCATATATATATTTTATATATATATATATATATATCATATATATCATAATTAGCAAGTTAGTCTGGATAATTTTCCAGTATGGGTAAGCACATACAGTCAAGTAGTAACTTATTTTTACTCCTACACACACCTACTTCAAAATTATTTCTGAAAAAGCTGAGATTTAAAAAACAGAGTGTATACAGAGGAGGATATCTAGTTATGCTTAGTAATAGTTTTTTAAACTAATTGAGTGTATATATATATCTTCCTGTTTTTTTTTTCTTTTGTTTTCATGGGAGTAAGAGTGCATGTTGCAGGTCTTGTATTTCTCCAGTTAATGCTGGCACTGCAGAAAAGATAGTTATTATAACGCAAGAATAATTTTGCTTTGATAAAATTGCCATTACGTACAACTGTCTCTATACCAATTAAAGTTCAGGATGCTCTAGAAGGGAAAAATTCTTTCACAAAATTCTCCCCAAAACCAAGTACCTTTAAGGACTGGAGAAGGGAGAGAGGCTTGGGAATGGAGCCATTTTAATTCAGAGAACTCTACTTGTAACACAACACATTATGAGACTGGGATTAATAGTGGCTTGAAGAAAAACTTGTCTGTATGAACAACTTAATATGGAGATAAGTAGGTGTTTAGCGGAACATTCTTTTAGCACTTTACCCATTTATATGATATCCTATGGCCCATATGAAAGCTATCTAGTATAAGGTCCCACTTAGGTGTGGCTGTGCAGTTTATCAAGTTGGAAGCTTTCTACAAGGGAGTCAGTACTTGATGCTCCTATCTCCTCCACAACCCTCAAGTGACAAGTCATTTGGCCCCTTTAGAACTTTACAGCTCAGTTTGTAGTGAACATAGCAGAGTAGAGGAACTGGAAATATAGTCTGAGAGCTTTCTGTAGGGCCTCTGAGGACCTGAAGATGGTAGTCATGGTGAACGTGAACACATCCAACACAACCACAGCTGCAAAGCACCAGTACTTCTGCTGTGGAAGCAGAAGCATGCACAGCAAGTTTCCAGTGATGTGAGCTCTCATTGCTCTCCATTTCTAACAACAGCCACACGTATCAAGCAGCATTTCTTGAATAGAAAAGCTAGCATGAGATACTGCAATAAAGTCTGCAGACACAGGATGATGGCACAGAATTTCTGAGTGAGATTCTGTGTGTGTGTGTGTGTGTGTGTGTGTGTGTGTGTGTGTGTGTGTGTGTGTTTAACAGATTTTCCTCATGTTGATTCTGTGGCAGAATTCTATACCTTTAAATTACTATCTTTATTTGTCGATTATCCTTAAAACTGACTTATCCTTTTGAAAAATTGTCACGAGCATGTCACATCACATAGCAGGGAGTTTATTTTCTTTAGTACTGTGTTAAATACACCTGGAATGATCCGTGATTTTTCCAGGGTTTAGCAGTTCATCCATCAAACCCTGTAAGCACCAACATGTAACTGAAAGGTGCTACTGAAATCAGACAGCTCCATGCACTGTATAGTTAATGGAAAGGGTCAGAACACTAGCAATAGACATCTAAAGTACACTAAGCAGATTGCAGGTGTGCCCTTTTTCCTTTTAAATTTTCTCCTTCTCCCTCTCTAATTTGCCTATATAAGTTATTGAACTGCATCAACTACACACATAATGCTATAGAGGAAACAGCTTTATGAACGTTCATTGAACTGCAACTGAAATTACCTCTTGTTGTTTCCACATATGGAATGGAAAATTGGTTTGCTGTGTCTAGCACTGGAAGTTAAGAAAACCATATTTGTTGGGGGTTGCTAAATTCTATTCTTAGTGCTCTTAGCTGGAAACTGAGCAAATAAGAGCATAGAAGGAAACAAGGGATTAAATAGCAGTTATCTCCTGGGTGAAGGAGAAAGAAAAAGAAGCACTGGTGAAGCTCTTTAAAAAGCTGGTGTGCTTTAGCTAGCTGAAGACACTTGTATTTAAAGCTAATCCATACCTGACTGTATCAAATCATTAGACAACAAACACATGTGTTTGATACCTAAACCACTGAACACTCTGTACAGCTGTATGGTAGCCCTTTTTATGACCATGTAGTAGCAGAGCAATACTTCACTGTACATCAGCGTAGCCTTTCTGAATTAAGAGATCTCTATGTGATGGGAAGTTCTGCTTGCCACTCTCTCCACTTTTAGGAGAAAAAAAAAGTGCTGTAGCATCTCTATAACGTCTTCTCCTTACCATTTAAGAATATTAGATACCAAGGGGTAATCATTAAATGATATTATTTCTGGCTACAATGTAGATTTTAAAAGCCATAGATAGATATCTATCAGCATTGGAGAGCCAAAGAGAAGGCTGCAGGCGTAGGAAGCAATTGAGCAAAGGCAAGTCAGGCACAATTAAATAATAAAACCTTTCAGTTAATTTGATGTGCTAGCTCACCTCTAGAGGATGCCAAATTCGCTCAGATATTTCCAAGCCCCAGGCAGACAGCATACACAGGCAACACTGCAGTTGTAGTTTGAAAGGTGTAGAACACCTGGAGATTGCTTGGTGTTGGGAGACAAATGTTGATTGTCTCTCTGCCAGAAAGAATTTTATAAATTAAAAATGTGTGCCTTGGGCTTACTCTTTTTAGACTATAAAAACTATACTTTCCAAGTGGGTTAATTTTATATTACTACTTCGCATTCCTTTGGATGAAGCTTTTTCTCTCTCTCCTTTTTTTTTTTTTTTTTTTTTTTTTTTTTTTTTTTTTTTTTTTTTTTTTTTTTTTTTTTTTTTTTTTTTTTTTTTTTTTT
>VZSG01000607.1:145332-177822 GCA_013398315.1 Nothoprocta pentlandii | reverse complement strand
CCGCCCTGGCTTCTACCTTGGCAGCGAGGAGAGCTCCCCGTGTGGCCGGGAGAAGGAGGCGGCCTCCGGCGGCTGCCTTAATGGTGAAGAGCTCCGGGAGGGAGCGCGGCCCCGTGTCATCTTTTACATCGGCAGCGGGACCAGCTCCCTGGCCAGCCAGGAGGGGGATGCTGGTACCACGGCATGCCTAAATAATGAAGAAAGCCAGGAGGGAGCGCGGCCACGGGCCATCTTTTACATCGGCAGCGGGACCAGCTCCCTGGCCAGCCAGGAGGGGGATATGGGCACCGTGGACTGCGTTGACGCTGAAGAAGCCCAGGAGGTGGTATGGCCCCGCCCCATCTTTTACATCGGGGGCGGGACCAGCTTCCTGGACAACTCAGAGAGTGCGGAGGCTGCTGAGGACTGCGCTGCCCTCCAGCTGCCCCACGACACCGTCACGCGGCGCGCCACCTTCTACATCGGCAGCGACACCAGCTCCCTTGAGAGCTTCTAGAGGCCCGCCCGTGCCGGGGGCTGCCGCTGAAGAGCATCGCGCCCCCCCAGCCCCAGCTCCAACGGCCCTGCTGATGCCCAAGGGACATCCCCCTGCCCAGCGTGAATCAGCTGCAGCACCATCATCCTCTGCCACTCATGCTCTGCCCCTCACAGGGGCATTGTACATACGTTACTTGTAAATACATTTCACTTAGGATAGAGAGTAGGATATCTCCTAGCTTGCTAAGAAGTCTGTAGGAGGACATAGAAAGTGTAGCTGATAGCTTTAGCTGATTCTAACATGTGGTGAAAAATTAAATAAAACAAATTGCAATTCCTTTGGTGTTGAGTTCCTTTCCTAAATCCCACTCATTACCGCTCAGGGATGAGAAGTGAACGAGCGCTACAAAGTAGCGTACCTTGAAGAGGCAAGAAGTGCTACAAAGCAGCGGACGGCGGAGAGCACTTGCAGCTTTCCTCCCTTGTGGGCTCCCTGCCCACTTGCCAAGCTCTGAGCTCTCCTTTTGCCTTTCCTCATGGGCCTTCCTCACCTTCCTCCCGAGAGCTAGAAACACTTAGAGAGAGGGAAAGGCTCCCTTCTCCTCTAGAGTCACTGGGGACATGCAAACCTGGAGGAAAGATGCAAAGAGGGCTAGCACCTTGTCTCCAGCTCAGGAAGACCACCTCTTGTGGCAGGCAAGAGCCTGGCACGACTTGCCCCTCTCAATCTTGGTGTCTTTCCACCTTGCCCTCGTGCGTACTTCCTCAGGGTGCTTGTGTCAGCATTCCCCTCAAGTGACCCTTCAGCACAACACTAATACAGCCCCTCTATTGACCTGAACCAACCAACCACAAGTCACCTTCCTCCCCTCCACCCAGTGCTCTCCTCTCCTCCCTCCAGCCTCTCCAAACCTTTCCTTCAAATCCTTCCTTGTCTACGGCATTGCTAGGGGACATCTGCCAAGAGAGAGGGACTTGCAGGAGGAGGAGGAGGAGGAGGCAGGTAGTGGCCTAATGAAAGAGCAAAGGCCAAGCCTCTGGATGGAGTCTGTGTGCCCTGCCTATGCCTGCCTTTTGGTGGCGCTTCATGCAAGTGCTGTACCAAGCACACGTGGAGTATGTAGGGGCCAGGTCTTCTTGGCCTCAGAGAGAGAGAGAGAGAGAGAGAGAGAGAGAGAGAGAGAGTTCTATGGATATTTTTTTTCAAAGTTTGTGTTTCTGTTTTGCAAAGTGAAAAATAAAAAGGAGTTGGCCACACCAGGTGCACGCACTCCAGGACTTGCCCTGGGAATATTTGTGGTTAGATAGCAGGAAAAATTCCACACAAAAGGAGGACTGAATCTTTGGAAGAATCTTTTCTTTGGCAAATCTTTGAGTGGCCACCTTTTTGGGCAATGAGACACCATTCACCACTCTTTTTTGCTTTCCCACTTCTTTTTTCCTGCTCTTTATACACTTGCTTCTCTGGGCAATCTGTAAATGAAAGAGAAGCCTCTGCCATAGCCGGCAATGGGGATCTGCTGATGGCCCAAGGTATGTGGCAAAGGTATGTGTCACATGATGGCAATGGCCACATGTTTTATGAAGATCACAGGAGAGGAACAAAGCGTGAGGCTCATCCTAGACAATAGGTACAGGCCAAAGGGCTAAGGCTGATGTCAGAAGAGTCATCCATGCTCCAAACTGTGTCAAGACCAAGTAGTTGTTGGCATTAGTATAGAGAAGAACTCTGACAGAGGAGCTCTTCCACCCAGCAGGTAATTCCCTTCAGGTCAGAATTGAGACATACTGATGAGCTAGTGAAAGGGATCTTGCATTATTTCTAACATAATATTAATTCCCTGGATATATTACTAAGGGGATGAATGTCCTGAGCTGTCAATCTGACAATTCTAATTAGTACTGAAGACTCTACTGTATATAGGAAAATATAATTTTTTCAATTTTATTTACTCTGTAATATAAAGTTGAGCAAATAAATACTAAAGACAAGACCAACTTTCTAAAAGATTCTGAATTTCGGTTCTCTTTTTTTGAATGCCCTTTTTACAGGCAATGCCCTTTTTACAATATGAGGCATTTCTTGGAAGTACTTGGAAAGTCCTTGAAAGGTCTTTCATGCTTGTCCTGGCAGCCACAGTTTGAAAAGTGGTAGAAAATGATTTCACTGATCTCTGAGGTTTCTGCAGTAGCAGGAAATGGGTTAGTTGGAATTGGCCCAAATTATTCTAAGAAATTATGTAGGCTCTCAATACTGAGGAAAGAGGTAAAACACTTGCGTGTGTTGCCTGGCTGTTAACTTCCATTGAGAAACAGAGCAGGAATGCTCATGTCAAACATCTATGTCACAAGCATCTGGTGCTGAGATACTGGTCTGTTTTTCTCTGGTTCATTGTTTTAGCTGTGGTCAAAATCTGATGTAATAGATCAATACAGAAGAGGAAGGAGACACAGAGCTTGTGTATCCAGTTTTGAATTATAGGAGATAATGTCCTTCTTGATCCAAATATGACTAGGACCTGGTTAAATCTGAAGCATTTGGGATCTGGCTGTTGCTTTTATCCTACTTGTGAACAAACCCTTTCTTTTTCAATTACTGAGAAGTATTAAGTGTATTAAAGAGGGCACAGGCTCATACTGTCTGCTTTTAATTATTAATTGTAGCATTTTTATGCATATGTTGATTTCTCATGAAATTATGCAATGCAGTGGCTTATGACAGTAAATAAGATCCTCAGCACATAAGTAAAAAGACCATCAATGCCAGACATTCTCCTACAAGTGTATCAATGCACAAGTAACAGTGATCATATAAATTGTATTTCCTGTGAAGTAAAAATTATATTTGCTATGAAGCACAATTGTATTTGCTATGAAGTTGCTCAGCTTATTCATCAGTGATTTGGATGAGGGGACAGAGTGCTTCCTAAGAAAGTTTGCAGCTGATACCAAACTGAATGGAACGTCTGACAGAGGGCTGTGCTGCCATTCAGAGGGACCTGGGCAGGCTGGAGANGAGGCAGGTAGTGGCCTAATGAAAGAGCAAAGGCCAAGCCTCTGGATGGAGTCTGTGTGCCCTGCCTATGCCTGCCTTTTGGTGGCGCTTCATGCAAGTGCTGTACCAAGCACACGTGGAGTATGTAGGGGCCAGGTCTTCTTGGCCTCAGAGAGAGAGAGAGAGAGAGAGAGAGAGAGAGAGAGAGAGTTCTATGGATATTTTTTTTCAAAGTTTGTGTTTCTGTTTTGCAAAGTGAAAAATAAAAAGGAGTTGGCCACACCAGGTGCACGCACTCCAGGACTTGCCCTGGGAATATTTGTGGTTAGATAGCAGGAAAAATTCCACACAAAAGGAGGACTGAATCTTTGGAAGAATCTTTTCTTTGGCAAATCTTTGAGTGGCCACCTTTTTGGGCAATGAGACACCATTCACCACTCTTTTTTGCTTTCCCACTTCTTTTTTCCTGCTCTTTATACACTTGCTTCTCTGGGCAATCTGTAAATGAAAGAGAAGCCTCTGCCATAGCCGGCAATGGGGATCTGCTGATGGCCCAAGGTATGTGGCAAAGGTATGTGTCACATGATGGCAATGGCCACATGTTTTATGAAGATCACAGGAGAGGAACAAAGCGTGAGGCTCATCCTAGACAATAGGTACAGGCCAAAGGGCTAAGGCTGATGTCAGAAGAGTCATCCATGCTCCAAACTGTGTCAAGACCAAGTAGTTGTTGGCATTAGTATAGAGAAGAACTCTGACAGAGGAGCTCTTCCACCCAGCAGGTAATTCCCTTCAGGTCAGAATTGAGACATACTGATGAGCTAGTGAAAGGGATCTTGCATTATTTCTAACATAATATTAATTCCCTGGATATATTACTAAGGGGATGAATGTCCTGAGCTGTCAATCTGACAATTCTAATTAGTACTGAAGACTCTACTGTATATAGGAAAATATAATTTTTTCAATTTTATTTACTCTGTAATATAAAGTTGAGCAAATAAATACTAAAGACAAGACCAACTTTCTAAAAGATTCTGAATTTCGGTTCTCTTTTTTTGAATGCCCTTTTTACAGGCAATGCCCTTTTTACAATATGAGGCATTTCTTGGAAGTACTTGGAAAGTCCTTGAAAGGTCTTTCATGCTTGTCCTGGCAGCCACAGTTTGAAAAGTGGTAGAAAATGATTTCACTGATCTCTGAGGTTTCTGCAGTAGCAGGAAATGGGTTAGTTGGAATTGGCCCAAATTATTCTAAGAAATTATGTAGGCTCTCAATACTGAGGAAAGAGGTAAAACACTTGCGTGTGTTGCCTGGCTGTTAACTTCCATTGAGAAACAGAGCAGGAATGCTCATGTCAAACATCTATGTCACAAGCATCTGGTGCTGAGATACTGGTCTGTTTTTCTCTGGTTCATTGTTTTAGCTGTGGTCAAAATCTGATGTAATAGATCAATACAGAAGAGGAAGGAGACACAGAGCTTGTGTATCCAGTTTTGAATTATAGGAGATAATGTCCTTCTTGATCCAAATATGACTAGGACCTGGTTAAATCTGAAGCATTTGGGATCTGGCTGTTGCTTTTATCCTACTTGTGAACAAACCCTTTCTTTTTCAATTACTGAGAAGTATTAAGTGTATTAAAGAGGGCACAGGCTCATACTGTCTGCTTTTAATTATTAATTGTAGCATTTTTATGCATATGTTGATTTCTCATGAAATTATGCAATGCAGTGGCTTATGACAGTAAATAAGATCCTCAGCACATAAGTAAAAAGACCATCAATGCCAGACATTCTCCTACAAGTGTATCAATGCACAAGTAACAGTGATCATATAAATTGTATTTCCTGTGAAGTAAAAATTATATTTGCTATGAAGCACAATTGTATTTGCTATGAAGTTGCTCAGCTTATTCATCAGTGATTTGGATGAGGGGACAGAGTGCTTCCTAAGAAAGTTTGCAGCTGATACCAAACTGAATGGAACGTCTGACAGAGGGCTGTGCTGCCATTCAGAGGGACCTGGGCAGGCTGGAGAGGAGGGCAGAGAGGAACCTTATGAGGTTCAGCAAGGACTAGTGCAGGACCCTGCATCTGGGGAGGAATAACCCCAGGTATCAGTACAGATTAGGGCTTGACCTGCTGGAAAGCAGCTCTGTGGAGGGGGATTTGGGAGTCCTTGACAACAAGTTAATCATGAGTCAGCAGTCTACCCTTGTGACCAAGAAGGCCAATGGGATCCTGGTCTTTATCAGAAGGAGTGTTGCCAGAAGGTCATGGGAGGGGATCCTGCTCCTCACCTCAGCTCTGGTGAGGCTGCACCTGGAATATTGTGCGCAGTTCTGGGTTCCCCAGTACAAGAGAGACATGGAACTTCCAGAGAGGGCCCAGCATAAAGCAGCAAAGATGATTAAGGGACTCAACAATCTATTGTTGAGAATAGACTGAGAAAGCTAGACCTGTTTCTAACCTGGAGAAGATTGAGAGGGGATCTTAACAGAGCCCTGGAACAGGCTGCCTGGGAAGGTTGTGGAGTCTCCTTCTCTGGAGATATTCAAAACCCACCTGGATGCTGCCCTGTGCTATGTGCTCTACATATCCCTGCTGGAGCAGAGGGGTTGGACTAGATGATCTCTAGAGGTCCCTTCCAACCTCAACCATTCTGTGATTCTGTGATTGTGTGATCTTATCAACATGTACAAATACTGAGGGTAGAATATAAAAAGAATGGGTCCAAACTGTTCTCTGTGGTGGCCAGTGACAGAACAAGGGGTAATGGGTATAAGTTAAAACACAGCAAGTTGTGGAGTCTCCTTCACTGGACATCTTCAAAACCTGCCTAGGTGCGACACTATGTATGTGCTCCATGTGTCCCTGCTTGATGAGGGTGGTTGGAGTAGATGACCTCTAAAAGTCCCTTGCAACTTCAACCATTCTGTGATTCTGTGATTGCGTGATTTTGTGAAGTATGATGCTGTTCACTGTGTTTAACCTTCAGCATAAGAATAAGCTATATGAACATGATTTTGAGAGAATGGAGCATACGATCTATATAAATTGTATTGCCTCAAGAATTCTCCTGAGTTTTCTTGAATGTTGTTGTTCTTTCTGTCTCTTCTATAACTTCTTTCTGACCTTCCTTTTGTTCTCCTTCCTATCCTTTGTTAACTATGGGACATGTTGTAAAAGCAAAGCCCCAATCTGTTGTTAATGCTGACTGTGCCAGATGTTTCCTGTCTCCCAATCTGTACCCAGAGGTGATGGGAAAGGAGTGAAACAGTCCCATAAAATATCAGCAGGCTCTTTGGTACCTTCCCATCATAAATATTCTTTTCATTACAATACTGGAAATTCATTGCACTTTACTATTTTTTTTCCTTAACAAGCTATAGGATTTATACCAGGATTATTGCTGACATTTTTATAAATTTTGTTACAATTTTATCTAACTATTCACTCCCCTGTGCAGTCTGAAATTTCATCATAATATTAAATTTACCTGCATCTATACCTATAGATACCTATACCTGTATCTATAGCATAGATATTCATAGAAGCTATATTTATGGATCCTGTTGACTAACACAGGTTTCTTTTGAAAGTATTGCTCTATTTAAAAAATCAGCTATCATCATCACAGCATGATGACAGCTTGCAATAACATCATCACAAATCTGACAATTTTTTTTGCATTCCTCCCCATAAATTGTGTGTGTGTTTGCAATTTTTCCTTCTTTTTTTTAAAAAAAAGGCTCCAATAAGTCCCTGCTGACACTCTGATGGAGCTCGGGCTTCATCCAGCTTTTGAATCAGTGAGATAAGGTGAGGTTCCCAGAAGAACGAATATGAGATGTGATATTATGATGCTGCATTGATATATGAATTGTTCTTCCAGGGATGACCTCAATGTAAAGCCAACCTTTACTTCCTTCACGAATCCAGTTTTCTTCTCAGTGAAGATAACTTTGGTCCTCCTTCTTCCCTACCAACTCTTCATTTCCCTCTCTTCTTGACAGGGTATTTAGTACTTTTCGTGTTTTCTGCTGTTTTCATGACTCTCCTTGCACCCTCCCTACCCCCACCATCTCTTCTGACATGGAAAAAAATCAGCTTTCTGCTTTTTGAGCCTATATAGAGTTACTGTTTGTGCATACTCTATGTCATTTTTCCTTCATGTCTAGGTGACAGCTCCCTGTATATGAGAGAAGATGCTCAGAGATTAAAAATCTCATCTGTTCCACTGACAAACTTTATATGCCACCTACTGCTGCTGGGGAGCCTAGTATTCCAACTTTTTAGACCATTATTCTGTTTTTTTTTTTTTTTTTTTTTTTTTTTTTTTTTTTTTTTTTTTTTTTTTTTTTTTTTTTTTTTTTTTTTTTTTTTTTTTTTTTAAGAAGCAGCTGTAACTATCTAGCTGAATATGTATCTGAGCTTTAAAAGTGACTCAGATACCTAAAATGACTTTTCTTAAATCCTTTTGTGTGATAAAATTCCAAGTCTCTTCACAATAATGAGGGTCACAGGATTTGGCTATGATTGTTGAACACCAGTCTGTAATTGTGTATCTTATAGCTTAGCTACATATGACTGAGAAGCTTTTGGCTCTTGTTGGGCTGTATTTGCACTGTTTGGGCTCAGCATCTGAATAACAAGAGAAGCCTTGCCATAATTCCTATCCATGTTGTTCTTATTAACAATATTAAAACATGCTGATTTTCATGCTCAAATAATGACTTTTCATGGTGTTACTGCTTGATATACAGTTTCTGTCATAATGGATTTAAACACTTCTAATCAAATAAGGATTTCTCTCTCATCTGCTGGTTCCAATATAATTGAGTAGCATATTTGTCTTAAGATGCTCTACTGCAAAAAAGTGACAGGTAGTCAAGCATGCTATTTACAAATATTAAATAATTCACTCTTCTGAAGTTTTATGTAACAGCAGTCATTTTGAAGCCTATTAGAATAGGCTACATTAATAAATACCATGTAAGCTGTGCTTGCTGTTACAATAGAATAACCATGTTAGATTTAAAAATGTTCAAATATTTCTGGATTTCATACATCAGAAATGCTCATCCTTAATCTATGCTGCATTTCAATACTTAGTGAATTTCCTCTAAAGTAGACCTTTTCCCATTCTTTGTCACTGCAGATCATTTCCTAATAGCTTCCATGTCTAGTTAGTTTATGCATTTTTGTTCAAACCATCAGTGAAAAAAAAATCACTCATACAGCCACAGGGAAATGACCAAGAACAACTTCAAAAGGTGACCAGATCCAGTCCTTCTTCACCAGCAAAAAGTCTTAACAGGTTCTCCTTGACTGTGCTTCCATGCTACTTCCTCGATTAAGGTGTGAGTTATACCCTGAATCTTAGCTGAAGATTTGAGTATTCACCATCCTTTCCTTCCACTGCACACACTTATATGTGTACGTGCATCAAAACTTCATATCTAGATACTGTAAAATCTTTATATCTAGGATGCCCCATTATATACATTCAATATACATTCAATATATATACATTCAATAAGGATATACAATCCTTCCCAACGAAAGCAGAAAAATCTGTTTAAATTGGTGGGAATTTTGTAGATAAAAGATAGGTATTAAAAGAAATGTGCTCAAAAGATCTAACTACTCTAATGCTTCAAAGTAAAATATTATATTGACTATTGTGGTGGTGAAGTATATTTATTTTATTTTATTTTATTTTATTTTATTTTATTTTATTTTATTTTATTTTATTTTATTTTATTTTATTTTATTTTATTTTATTTTATGTTTCCTGAAGGGGATGGTCTATAAAAGTACATCATTCTTTAAAAAACAATAGGATGTTTTAGCACCCAAGATGCAGAAGTTTTATGACTATTGCAATACTGAAGAACAGGGTGTGCTGAAAGTCCTTACTTTCTTGAATATGCTGGAAAGCTTCCAGAATTTCCTTTGGGATTCCTTGGGTACTTTTGTAGAAAGTTGTCTAACACTTTCACAAGTTTTCAGTAGTCCCTTCACAATAAAACAAACACTTTCTGATTCTGAATCATTAAGAACATACTGGTCAAAGTTTTCTCCCTAACAACACGTTTCTAACTGACAGGCAGTCTCCAAAATAAATCTGTGCATGATCTGAGTCATGATAAACTAGCTTGTTTTCCGCATTATTACAGTTCTCTCAACCCCCAAAGGGGAAATATGAGATTAAATAAGATAGGATCTGAGAGACAAACTAGTCTTTAGCTGCATATAACACTTAATGTGTCAAACTGTATAAGTTACATGGCATGAAGATGCACGTGACACCAAAGGGCAGTTCAAAGCCTGCTAGAAAATATGCAAGAGAGAAGACTGTCTTGTTGGCAGAGAACTCACATGGGGCTGCTTCTATGGAATCACTGAGTGGGATCAGGGTGCTGGAGATGTCAGTTACCTCTTTGATGGGGTTTAAAAGTATCAAAACAGAGAGAGCATTCAGGCTTTCTACGAAAAAAAAAAAAAAAAAAAAAAAAAAAACTGATATATTTTGGCTATACATGAATATAAGTAATGTAAGAATCAGTCATTTTAGTTAGTGTAGATCTAGAATTTCTTTTCAGATGTATATTGATCTGCTTCTTTGGTGAGGGAAAGTGGTAAGGAAATTGATTTCTGGCCTGTCTTCTTTTTAAAACTGTAGTGGCATTTCTCTCTGAGGTTTCATTCATTCTCTGCTCTTGAAGATATCTGCTAATAAGGCATCTTTTCCAGATTTTCAGCAAATCACTGCATTACTTAGATCATTTTGAATCTGGCCATGCTTTATTCCCACACTTAGGTTTTGAGTGTGTATAGTGATGCTTTTGTTCCCTAGAATGTAGATGTGGTATATAATGATAAATGGGACTTACTCTGCCAGTGTGGCTTATGCACTTGCCTAGCAATGTAAATTAAGCTAAGGAAATGTCCCACTGATAAGCTGATCTGTTTATATATAAATAGGTTTCCCTGAAGAAGCATA
Organism: Nothoprocta pentlandii; assembly: GCA_013398315.1. NCBI lineage: Eukaryota > Metazoa > Chordata > Aves > Tinamiformes > Tinamidae > Nothoprocta > Nothoprocta pentlandii. The sequence goes on along the minus strand of VZSG01000607.1, from coordinate 167,339 downwards.
TGTGAACATGCCTTGGCTGAGTTTCATGTCATCAAAGCTTCATATGGCAGAGATCATGTAACACAAATATTCCTCAAGAAACTAGCTCTTATTGGCTGCTGGAATATATGCAATATATCCAATGTGGCCAGTTGCAAACTTGTGCAAGGACTCATAGATAGACAGGTTGTAGTCTCAGACATTAGCTTCAATGAATCTGATCCGGACCTTCTGTAGATGATAAGCTTGTATGTGATGTGGGTGATTTTTTCTCTTGGTTAAATAGCATTCAGTTGTGAGATAATAATAATAATAATAACAATAACAATAACAATAACAATAACAATAACAACAATAATAATAATAATAATAATAATAATCCTTCTGTCTGGAAAAGAGATGTTCTTTTTTATCATTGACAAAGTTTATGTGGTATAACTGACTTTTTTTGTTTGATTTTCTTTTTAAGGACTTTAAAAGAACTTCCTGGAACCTTGTTGGAGGCTGTGAGGAATTTCTGGGGATCCTCTGAGGGACTAGAGAGCATTTGCTGCTGATAGGTAAGGAGAGCTGGGTCAAGACAGCTCCAGGAAGCTTTATTTCTCTTGGGAAGCTCTAGCAAGGTCCAGCTGCTGCTAATGAGCTCTTCTAGTTGTCACCTGATCAGAGGGAGTAAGAATATTTGTTCCATCTGACCCTGTTTATGGAAGGTCAAGCACTCTTCTAGTCAGTGCTAAGGAGAAGCCTAAAGAGTCAGGCCCAGTGAGCACAGGTGCACTTCCAGAGGTAGTCAACAGATGCAGCAGTATACAAAGAAGGGTTCCTTGTCTCCATTCATGCAATTCCTCAGATGCTGTTGTGATGCACCAAGTGACATATTTCCCAATGGCTATTGGAGTGCAGCTATGTCTGCTGTCCTGGAGGCTTTCAGGCAGACAGATCTTCTGATGGAGGATATAGCCTTATAGGTCTTAGGCTGTAAGGAGTGTCTGGGCTTCCTCCATGAAACTGGACGTGGCAATCAACCCTGCTGCAGAAGGTAGTTCTTACTGATGAGTTAGTTTGTAAGGACAATAGGACAATCAGTTGTAAGAGGAAATAAGCAGACTGTGCAACATCAGAGAGGATGAATAACAGAAGATATTCTCAGATACCCTACAGCTTCATACGCCCAAGTACCAAGGAAGTCGGTAACTCCCTGCTGGAGGAGATGGAGACACTCATCTACATAAGCCCATTGGCCTTGATGGAATGGGCCCACAAGTGCTAGCAGATACCATCTCAAAGTCATGGTATTCAGGGAAGGCACCTGAAGCTATAAGAAAGCAAATGTCACTCCAGCCTTCAAAAGGAGTTTGAAGGAAGAAACTAGAGGACAGCCAGCTTTGGAGGTGGCTTTGGTGCTTGATAATGAGCTCATCAGGCTCATTCTCGAGTACGTGAAGGTCAAGAAGGGAATCAGGTAAAATCAGTGGGAATTAAAAGGGAAAATCATGCTTAACCAGTCTGAGAGCCTTCTGTGATGAAATGACTGGCTCAAGAGATGGGGAGGGGGAAGAGCAGTGAATGACCTTGACATTAGTAAAGTTTTTGACTCTTTCCTACAACCTCCTCCTAGGTAAGCTGAGGAAGTAGGAAGTGAGCAGACAGTGAGATAGATTCAAAACTGCCTGAATGGTAGAACTCCAAGGGCTGTGATCATGGGACTCTCTCATTGGAGACTTGTAGCTAGTGGTGTTCTCTAGGGGTCAGTACTGGGTCCAGTCCTTTTCAAATTCAAAGGCATCTCAATAAGTTGGAGAGATGGTCAGAGAGGAACCTCATGCAGTTCAGCCAAGGGAAATGCAGGGTTCTGCACCTGGGAAAAAATGCACCTGTACCACCACAGACTAGGAGCTGACCTGCCAGAAAGCAGCCTTGCAAAGAAGGGCTGGGGAGTACTGGTAGACAAGTTGATTGTGTGTCAGTACTGTGCTATTGTGGCAAAGGTGGCCAGTGGTCTACCCGTCTACATTAGGCAGATCATTGAGAGGAGCTGGAGGCAAGTGTTGCTCCCCCTCTACTCAGTGAGGCTACACCTGGAGTGCTGTGTCCAAGGTCTAGGCTTCCCAGTAGAAAGGAGACATGAACATACTGGAGTGAGTCCAGCAAAAGGCTACTAAGATGACAGGGAGGACCGCAGTATTTGTCCTATGAGGATAGGCTGATATGTCTGGGACTGTTAAGCACTGAGAAGAAAAGTGAAGATAAGGTGGAAATCTTTAGAAACTAGTCTGGGGAGGATCCTGGGCAGCATACTCTAGGTGACCTGCTTGAACAGGGAGGTTGAAATAGATGTGACTGGAGGCCAGCTCTTATTTATACCAGCTTTTCAGAGGACAGTTGTTTAGGTAAATGAACTTTCAGTTCAAAGAATTTCCTATAAAATAAACAAACCTCAACAACCCCATGCATTTCATTATAAAAGAGTAAAAGTGTTTGCAAATACTAACAGATGCTAATCTATTTCCTTTTATGATGTATTCTTGTTAAATGACTTTCCATGTTTCCTTACAGAAGCAACTAAACTAAAATTAATGTTAATTTTATGATTCTTATATTTAAATCATGAATTAGATGCATCCTTAAATACAAAATGGTAACTAAAATCCTTAAATATAAAAATATTTATTTTCAACATCCATCACTAATAAACAATGAACTGTTGCATATTGCCCCATGATTTCTTAATTCAATAAATCATAGAATCATGATTCTTCTTTCAAAAGCGGGCAAACACAGTTCTCAAACTCTATACCTCTCTATGCCTGACCGTACTATGCTCCCAGCGTACGCGTCTTATGCTGAGGTATGAAGCTCTATGATAGTCTATGTGAACTTTCTCTGGCTCCATGGGGACTTGTGGATGTCAGTGGAGATGGTCTTGAAGGAGGAGGTATGGCCATGAAAAATGGTCAATAATGTGAATTGGACTCCAACTTGATTATGTACAGCTCGGGCTACTTTCCTTTTTCTCTCTTTGTAGATTTAGGTTGTCCAAAATCGTTATGTTGGTGCATGTTTGCTACATTTTCATGCATACAGATAGTGACAACTTCCAGCACTAACTGGTAGCAGTGGATACAGAGTTGACAGCTTACCTTAATAACCAAAATTTAAAAGCCGAAAAAGTTTATGTGGAAAAATATGGCTTTATAGCATAGTTATCACTGGAAGGTACTTCATAAAGTCAAATGAAAAGAAAGCAAACTGATCTTAACAAGGCATTTTGCAAGTATATCCACAACCATTTGTTTTACAATATAGATATAACTGATAAAAGGGAAATATTTCTTAATTACACTGTTTCATGAAACAAAATTTTCATTTTAGTGTCTGTTTGAATTTATTAAATAAAACTAAGGATGTTTAATGTACTACTGTTATACTTAGGTACCCTTTTAGCCCTTATATTCCTATACTTAAAATTCCATTATTAGTTCTCGTGTAATTTTCTTGTCTATACAAATGTCCACAGAACAAAATGCTAGTCTACAGTACAGTCAATTAAAGTAAATATGACCTCAATAAAAGGTACAACTGAATTCAGTAGCTACTGAGAAATTACTTCTATTGTTTTCACTAATGTGTGTTTTAAAGAGAGACTTTAGAAGTAGGGCTCCTCTGCTAATACTGTTGCCCTCAACAGTCCAGGTAGTTCTTATGAGGCTGAAAACCATTATATAAATTGTCATACTCTGTGGTGGGATTGTGCCTGGGGTGTGTATTCTTTTCTCCATGAATGCACCAGGAATAAACAAAGAGAAGGCAGTAACTCTAATAATGACTTTGCTATAGTGTCTTTGACCACTGTTTCAATAAAGCCTGTCTGTCTACTGTTTTTCTTGTTTACAACTATTTCTTTATATGTTATATTGTCTTTCTGGGTTTTTCATGAACAGATTTTACTTCATATAAAGAAGTCACTATTCCAGCACCTGCATTTGATGAAACCCGCAGCTTAGTGCTATAGTCATTAAAGTTTTAAAGATCAAGGAATGTAAAGTGTTCATATTGCTCAGTTTGAATTCACTGATGGAAAAAGTAGTCAAAATCTTTCACTTTCAAGAAAAGCGTTGGTTTGTCTTTGCATTAAAGTTGTAATAAATGTCTTTTAGGGAAACTCCATGAGTATACAAGTTATTATTCACAAGACCTTCATACAACATATCTGAAATGTTATTATTTTATATCTGTCAGATAAAAAATCTAGCTGTCTCATGTTTTATCTGAAATTTTCTGATTTTTGTCAGATAATTGTTTATTTTTAGTAGAAAACCAAAAAAAAAAAAAAAGTGATTAGTAGACCTTTTGGCTTTAGACCAAAAATAATATGCTTGACTGTGTTGCTTAAAAGAAACTTTCCTACTGTAGCACAGCAATAGACAAATGTGAGTTCTAGACAAAGGTAATTAGATATTTGTAAGTCAAACAAGTAAGCTATGTTTTATGTTGCTATGTTTTTCAACTTCTCTTGCTGTTTTTCTGATTGCTGTATTTCTTCTTGTTCTCTGTTACCTTTCATTTACATAGGAAACACTAGGTTGTAACTTTGTTTTGAAAACTCAAAACTTTGTTTTGAAACTAACCAACTAGGATTGTAATTTTTTCCTTCCTTTTCCCATTTCAATGGCAGACAACAGTTGCCAATGTCTGTCTTCTAATCCTTGCTTGTTTCTTCTACTCCTTGCTTTCTTCCAGGGCAGTAAGCCCATCCTCTTCTATTCTACAGTTTCTTAACAGATGAGGAAACAACCTAGAAATTTAAACCCTGGCCTGGGTGGGATTTTTTTGGATCTGTTCTACATGGTGGAGTGAGGATCTCTGCCCTCAACAGATAACTTCTTTCTCAATCGCTCTAGTCTGTTGTCCCACACAAGGATGAACAATTTGAATGAGTCTGTAGTCTTGAAATTAATTTACCCCAACAATATATTTTAAAACTGATATTAACATATATTATTTTTATTTAATAAATATTTGTCACAGGCTCCACCAGAGCAGCTGGATTCATCATTGTTACTTAACTTACAGATTAGTAGCAAGTTCAAGGAAGGCATCCACCTAAGATGTCCTGTTTGGGAATGTTTTCAATATGGAATTACAAATTCTAAGAAAAGATAGCTGCCATTTGATTAAAGAAACAAAAATAAAAGGAGGTGCATTAAAGACGAAGAAGGATACCTTGTATCCCAATACCCTCTTTTGTCTCTTTTTGTTAATTACGTCTCTTACAGAAGCACATTATTTGAGGTACTGGTTTTCACTTTAAAAATAAATCTACTTATAGGTTGACAGTAATTATTTTGTGTTTCATTGTTGTTCATTGCATCTGCATGTGGTTTATCTGAGCTAGAAAAGCACCATTGATGTCTTTGTTAGTGCCACAACATTGATGGTTTCTTTGAAATCAGAGGCTGGTGGAACTTTGTTCTTTCTTTTGTGTGCTAATGTGAGTTTTTCTGGTTATTATGTGTGCATAATACTCTGTACATAATACTCTATAACTAATACTGCGTGTATCTAATACTTCTCTGCTGGTAAACCTGGATTTCTGGACTTCTCTTTCTGTCTTGGATCTCTTCGATGGAATATTTGATCACCTCTTTCAGATGTAGAGTTTTACCTCTAGAATATAGACATTGCTTCCCCCACCTCAAAAAAAAAAAAACCCAAAAATATTGTAGGTCATCATATCCTGCCTCTTCTTCCATAACCCAAAATATGTTGTCTTTACCTTGATCATATGTACTTTCATATTTAAATATGCTTTCATATTTCAATCCATTTTTTTGTACTCTGAGTCATGTATATATATCAGTTTTTGTTTTTCTATGGGATTCCTCTCATTTTGCTGTAGTTTCATGTTTTTCTTTGTCTTAAATAATAGAACTGTTGGTATACCAAGTACCTGAGTAAGAAGGTAGCTTATCACTGGAGTCTGTGTTTAGTACCCACCAGTTTCAGTGTTGTTGTTGTTCTTTTTGTATGCTGTTCTTCTAATGGTGGTTTTTTTTTTTTTTTCTTTTTCCTTTTGATTTCTGGTATTGTGCTGTCTTAATTTAACCTTCAGTGTTTAAGGCTCTTGCAAGAGATCTGTTCTGTTACTTGGTGTATGCAGCCATCTGGAACAAGCCTGAAAGATTTGCACAGGCCCTGCAAAGTCTATGTCTTTTAAGCTGAATTGTTAGATGCAAAACTGCCAGTGAAGCAGAAAAGAGGAGGATGTGATGGTAGAAAGGAGAAGAGCCAGTGACACAATATGTGATTGATGAATAAATGCCACATGTTCTGTAAGTTTATTGGTAAGGGGAAAAAGAGAATGAAGCTGGAAAAACAAAAGCTCTTCTTTTTGCTGGATGTGCACTTCTAGCTTAGTGGAACAGGGTCAGAGCCTCTGCAGTAGTGGTTCTCCACCTGCACTTGTTCTGGAAGTCAGCTGGCAAAAGTCAGAAGACATTTCATGTCTTTTTCCACTCAACTCTAATGTGAGCAATTATCCCTACAGGATTTCTTTCACCATAAAAACGTGTATATATATATATGTGCGTGTGTGTGTGTGTGTATATACATACAAAATAGAGAAAAAAAACAAGCAGAAATCTATCTTCTCTGCTTTCCTTCATCCCAAGTAATTAATGTGCATCATTGAAACCATGTGGACTAGGGACTAGATTAGATTATGGAAGAACGCAAGATTAATTTTGCCATGTTTTAGTAACAGTAAATTATATTTTTCACCAACTAATACAATGCAGATGGCCTTACTATGTGAAATCTCAGAAGTTATACTTTCTTCATGGTGTATTTGTACCCAGTGTCCGATTTTCCTGTGCAATGTTTTTCTCTAGTGTGTTTTTAATACATTATTTAATAAGTTCTATTTTACGCCAACACCTTAAAATAAGTTTATTGTGTCTGTTTTAGAACAATCCTCTATTTGACTTAAATCATAATTCGTTGTGCAAAAATACTCAGTGCTTTTGTTTATATTTCTGTGTACAATCATCTGTATGTGTGTATATGTGCATATATATATATTTTCTTTATTTCATACATTGTTTTCCACTTTGGAATATTTCAAAGTATATAATGTTTTATATTCCTGCTAAAGCATGAATTAATAAAACACAAATGTGTAAATTCATTCTGTAGATTTGGTATCAAACTGATAATCACTTTTTTCTTCAAAATTAAAAAGATTATTAAATAGAAACATGAAAAAATCTTTGTCATTATAGATATTTGCACTATAATTGCCACTTTCTAGTAGACTTGAATCTTCATAATTTAATGCAGCTATTACTGCTCCTTCTGCTGAAAACTTGAAATAAGAGAAGAAAACATAAAGTAGTATTTTTTTCAGCACCCTTGTCCAGCTATTTGGATCATAAAAGTCCCCTAAGATATTATGTCTAAGGTTTTCTTTTATGTATTGGAATTAGCTATTATTTCTGAACTAATTGTTTTGCTTTCCTGTTATATTGTTGTTTCGCTAGTGGTGGATGTCAAGTCTTTTCTGCATCCTCTTTCTTCATGTTTGGAAGACCATAAAAAAATGACATGACTATCTGGATAGTGTTCTCCACCAGCTTCCTTAGATCTGAATTATTTCTCAAAACATTAAATCCTGCTGGAAGCAATGCTATTTACCTTTTTGTAGTTTGCAGCCAAGTGAGTCTTGCTGATGTTTGTAAAATCCGCTTATTCTGTTGTTTTGTCCTCTGTCTTGGAAGACGTAAGTCTGCTTTATCATCACTTTACACTGCCAAAATATCCAGTCCCCTTTCTTTTGTAAATTAGAGTTCCTAATAAGAATTCTGTATTGTCACTAGCTATATTGGAATGTTTTACTGTTCGTTTGTATGAAAAACAACACAGAGTTGTTCCATCAAAGTTGCCATCTTACCTTTCATACTGTTGTCTGGGATAGATAGCACTATTAGGAGCTCCTTTTTCCATTTTTATCCTGCAGGAATAGTTCCTTCTGAAGGATTTTTCCTTTAAGCTACCACAAAAAAATACTCTGTTAACTATATATTTTGTTCATCCACTGATGTAACATAATATCACATCATATATCATTCATCTTTTCCCCAAAAGATAATCTATTGTCTCAAAATCTAGCATGTCACAGATAGCAGTTTCATGCAAAGTATTTACAAAATTCTTCTTGACATTGAACGTGTGCTTTGGCTTATTTTCCAATAATGGCTTTTTATGGCTATACTAACTAACAGTAAGCTTTGCTTTTCTTTTCTTACATTAAGTGATGACAAGAAATTTTAAATTTTAGTCAGGCTTTTCAGGTCATTGGTGTAATAATTCATCCATATAGGATGCATCCATATCAATGAACAGAGATCAGTTATAATAAATCAATCATGCGAGGCCATGAATATTGAAGAAATCTCTTTGAATAGCTGTCTATATTGAAATTGCCAGAATTTTCAATGAATATTTCTCGCAAGTAATTATTCAGAAAATGTGACTTGTGCTTAATTATCCTATTTCTTCTGCAAACAGTAAGAAGCATAGCACATAAAATGTAAGACATAGCACAGTCTTACATTTTTTTCACACAAGTTTTAATTAAATGTAGACATGTTGTGATCATAATCACATGAAAATCTGCCTTTCCTATGGGAATAGTTAAAGAAGGATTTAGGTCAATAGGTATTTATCAAAAGCTGTCTTTACAAAATGAAAAGTTGATTGGACTTGAATGTTAGTTTTCAACCAGTAGGATAAGATAATTTCTAAAGAATTTTGTGTTCATTTTAGGGGGAAAAAGTTGAGCAGTTTTCACTTTAGACTAAAGTAAATAACTATTATATACTATTAAATTGCAGGAGTAATTGTCTCACTCACTGTAGAAGTACAGTGTTACTGAACCATTACTTTTTAACAGTTGGTTTATATTGCTCATCTTTTAGGCCATGTGATAAATTTAGCTTTCTGATCTTGGAATATAGGAATATTGGAATATTTCAATTGGAATATTGGAATATTCTGTCAGGTGAATGATGATAATGAATCTTTTTTTCCCTTTCTTACTTTTGTTGCAGATTTGGGGGTTTGTATTCCCAGTATACTACTATTGCATTTGACATTGAATAGTAATGTGAAAATATCTTTTGTGTGATAGAGTGTATGATTTATAGTTCTATACTGGTTCATCAGAATTGTGTTTATTCTTGTCATGAAGGTTTGTTGACTGTTACATGCACTCTTCTGTTTTATCTAGGAAAGAGTCAGAGGCATAAAATAGAAAAGTCACACACCAAGACCCAGCTGAGATGAGTTTTATTTCCATTATACTTCACTTTTGGAACATAGCAATGTGAAGAGTAATATGGTTGCACTGTGCAGCATATTGTCTTTTACTCCAGTAATTTTTCTTTCTCTTTTATTATTTTTTTTGTCTTTTTACATAGAAGGAAATGAGAAATAAAAAAATCTCCCGAGAATAACTTTGAATTCTCTATCAAAGCAGTAAGAAGACACATTTCATTTAGAATACTAAGCTAAAGCTGAAGAAGACAGGAAATACAGCTTTGCAGTGATGACTTTTTTTCCATGTAGAACTTTGCTGACTTTTCTGAATCAGGCAGTTTTAGACTAGGTTATCTTATTTTTATTCCTTTGTTTTTCAACCTGCTTTTGCTTCAAGTCTCTTGTGCAGTTGAGGCAAGAGACTGAGTATGTTCTACAATGTTTACAGATAAAGGACCGGGTATCTGCTGCTCTGACTTCATTCTCTTTTTCTATAGAGATATTCATGCTCTGCTTATGGATAAATTTGCCTCCTTCTGAGTAAAACTGAATCCTTTCACTCTCTGGATTTTCTGCTTCTGTTGATCAAATCTGAAGCTGTTTGTTTTCAGAAAGCTTGTATCCACATAGATCTATCACACCAAGTTTAAGAACTGCTTCCACTGTGATTAATAAAATGAAAGATTTCTGAAATGTACTAATCTCAGTGTAACTTGATAGACAATACAGAATGCAGACAATAGCAAATGCAGAACAAATGGCAGTAACATCTGCTATATGGCAATCCACATAAAATCTACGTGGAAAAAAAGAAGAATGTGTAAAGCATTTTTGGCCCATCTTAGTTTTGCACTACAGGAGTAATTTTCAATTTCTCTTTCTTCTAACTGAAGTCATGTCTGAAACGCAGCCCTTTCTCACTTTTCACATATTTCTGTGTAAATTAGTTCATACTATAATTAAATTGGAGTTTAGCATGATGAATTTAATAGGAATGAGCACCTTCTTTCCTATCAGTCCTCATTAAACTTCTGTTCGGTTTACATTGTTGTTGGTCCAGTTGTCAGAAGTTAATGACACATTACTACTGACCTCTATGCAATTTCACATGTGATGTACCAGAAGAAGCTCTGCTAATACACACACATATCCATGCACACACAAAAATAAACTGCAAAAGCAATTCATTGGTAATGGAATCCAATTCCTAAAGAAAACGTTATTAAGCGTATAATGAATTTCCCAAGAATAGCTTATTCTATAAGTACAGAAGTAAATCACTACCACATTTTGGTTGAGGCTGAAAATAAGTATGTTAAATCTGTGTTTATGTTTGGACATGTTAAATAAGTAAAACTTTTTTTTAGCTTTGTAGAGATCTAAGTCATGATTTTATCCATAAAAGAATTTTGAGGGGGAGAATGTTGATTAATGTTGATAATGAAAACGGGAAAGAGTTTTTTCTTTTGTTTTGTTTTTTAAATGCCACGGGTTGCTGTGTTACAGAAATTACTATCAAATTCACATCAGAAGCTTAGCAGTTAGCAAAACAATTCTGGGATTGTGGACATAAAAGTCAAAATAAAAGCTGATCTCAGATTTGGTCCAAGGCTAGAGATTCAAGGGAAGGTTTATGTTGACATAAGAAATAAGGACATAGCTGTTTTTGTGGTTTATGATGAGAAGTAGAATATGAAGGCTGACTGATAGCCTTGATGTGGAGATAGAGATTTTAAATCTACAGTCTGTCAAGGAGAAGGTTAAGGCTTATGCTTTATTAGGAGTGAAGACAAGATGGTACTGGAAAGTATTAGGTGTATAAGTAGTAGAACTGCGCATGTCTTACCCACTGAAATTGTTTTTCTTTAGCAAAAATCTGAAATCATATAGTAGGGATAAATATAATGTGCCAACTAGTTTTTTCAGTGGCAGCTGATGTAAAAGTTGTCAAAAGGGAGAATTAAATACTCTGATAACAGTCCATCACTGATGCACATTATAAATGGTATAAACTTCTGAAATTCTTTGTTCACTTTTGAAGTTAAATTTAAGAAACAAACATAGATTTTGTCTGTGCTTCTTTTAGATGGCAGTAGAATAATGTATAGAAACAAACATTTTGAAGTTATAGGCTTCTCAATTTTGCCCACACAGTGACTTAAAACTTTCCTAGAATGGTGGAGGGGGCACAGCATATACCATTTTCAGTATCTGTGATTTCTTTATTGCTAGAATGTCAAGTGCTTGTTGAAACTTACATTAGATAAGTAATGAAACAAAAATATCTGCATCTCTCCCTTCACCCAGATGTAAAATGTGAAAATCTGGTGGAATATATTGTACATCTCCTACATTTAAAAAATAATTAAAACAATGTTGTTTATTTTGTCATTTTATTAATATTCTGTTGGAACAAGGCCAATATATCTGTTCTAAAGCTTCCATAATAATACCTATTCTTTTACATTCATTAAAATGATAAATCATGAGATCTGACATTTGGATCACTGGATAATAGTACTTTTATTCAAGAGGGACAATGCAGATGCCATATGCAGTAAAAATGGAAGTCTTTGGCATTGATTTTGAAAAAGTATTTCTAAAAACAAAATGCATGCCTGTATGTGCTTTTGTCTGTCCTCTGTGTATGCGTAAACATAAAGTGTGCATGTATTACTAAGTTATAAACACATTCACACTTACCTGTGCTTGCTCTGTTCATGTGTTTACAAAATGTTGTAACTCTGTACAAATCTCTTGTTCTAACTATTCAGTAAAACCTGGTAATTTTTTCTAAATGCTTTTGGATTCTCCTCTGAGGTGGCATGTTAAAATACAGAGATGATAACAGTAGACAGTGTGAAAAATCCGAGTTCACTTTGGTTCTGTAGTGGCTAGTCTTCCATTGCAGACTGTCTTCCCCTGCACAAACCACAGAAGAATTATGAAAATTTCTGGAATTCATGCCTTAATGGCAAGGCATCATTATAATGATATTTTTAGACATGGTATGCTTCTCCTGAAAATAACTTAAGCCTTTGTTGGTGAAATGAGAACCATTCTTTGGAAGGGAAAGCTGCCTATAAACTCTGAGTTTCTCTTCATTTTCTTAATGAATTTGAGATTCTGATTGTTGTAGTAAGGGAATATTACTGCTGTATTTGGCCGCATTTTCCATCAGTTTCAGAGAGGAGAGTATGTCCCCTCATACCATAGGGATGATCTACAGAAACGTACTCACATGGCATGTTGTTGAATTAGGATGAAAACCTGTACAGCATAGACCTTTGTGAAGTTTTAAAGCTGTAAATCCTGCTGTTGGTTTGCATTGCTTTACCTATAGCTCTATATTATTTACAAGCATTTGGATATTCCTTAGCATTATTAAAGCAGAAAAGATTAAGCTAGCCTTCATCATTCATTTCACTAACTGAGGATCTAAACTTTACTTTGATCTTGTTCAAATTTCTTTGGCCTAGATACTCTTATGTATGTTCCAGAATCTCTCTGAGACTTTTAAAATTTTGCCTCCAGCACTGAAGTAGCTATGAAGTGCTGCTTCAGGAGTCTCCTGAGACTTCCATCTTTTTGTCAGACCTGGCTGATAGAGATTCAGATAGATGTGAAAAAGGCAACAGAACTATTTTATGACCTATTTCTGAAACATAAGGGCTCTTTGATTCAGCTCAGTTGTTTCAATGACATGTTGAATGAGTCCCTGCTTACCAGTAACAAACAAGTCAATGTCTCATCTTTACAACCTGCCTCCACACAGACTTCTAGGTGCTCATTTCAGAAATTGTTTAGATATGTAAATAGAGCTGCACCTGTCCTGGACCCCTGCTATGCACTTATTTCTAGCCATGTACAAGTGTCAGAGCTGTTGTTCTTCTGTGCTCACAGATACAGAATTCTTTGTAAGGTGCAGTTGTAGTTTTCCCCAAAAGGTTTCTGTCCATAGACTGCTGGTAGTATTTTGGTACAAATACAGCATGTATCTCATGAACTGACCTACAGTATTCAATGACAGGAATAGGAACGTTCTTTGAGCAGAGCAGAACTACTTACTTTCATACTGCAGACTGAACCATCTAATCTTTCTCACTTTCAGTACTCCTGCAGTATTGAATGCAGTTGGAAATAGTCATTCTAAAGTATGCAGTAGATCCTGCCTGCTGACATACCTGCTGGTCAAGACATCAGCTCTACCTGGCCATTTACATGGGCATTTGCCAATTACAGCTGAGAAAAGATAAAGTGGTCTTGTAAGGATGATTTGTGTACTTTATCCATATATTCATCACATTCTGCAATCTGAAAGAGTGTTTTCCAGATGCAGAAACTTGAAATGTAATTCAATTTCAGTGCAACTAATAATTTAAGGGCAAATAGGGACTCTGACCCAGTTTACTCATAATCTGCATTGTCATAACGATTTTTTAATGCTTGAATTTTACATGAAAGTGATGAGCATGAAAGCTGTCTGAAAAGCTGTCTGAAGTCCTTTTTTTTTTTTTTTTCTTTCTTTTATGCCATAGGGAACATGTGATCCTTCCACTGGACTTTCTGCATTTTCTTGTAGCTGATCATAAAAAAACCTGTACCCAGCGCTTGTCTGCAAACCCATTGCACTATGTGAATCACTTAAGTCTCTGACCTTGTTATACTTTTCCTCTTTCACCCCTTCCCTCTTTTCTTTCACCATTATGTTTCAGATAAAGATTTAATTGGCTGCCAAAATTCTCAGTGCTTTTTTTTTCCTGCCATACGCAGCTGAAATATATACTTGTATCAGTGGCCTTATCCATCTATTCATAAAACATAATGAAGGCCATAATCACCCCCCAGTTGGTCCTAAACATAGGCATGTCCTCTCAGTATCTGCTGTTTTCCCTATTTCAAAGAATACCATTTATTAGTTGATCAGGACGCTACTTTTGAAGTCCAGCTGGTAATCCAGTTTTAGGAGAGGATTCATTTCTCCCTGCATTAAACAGTCTCAATACCAGTTAGATCTGAGAAGAATATTGAAGCTAAATGGTCAAAATGAATAGATGTGTAGCTGGTGTAAATGCACCATAAACTTTGCAGGCTTGCAAAGGAGATCTGCTCCAGTCAGGTGCCAGGCAGCTTCCTTCTTGTCAAGCAGCCCCTTTCTTCCTTCATGCCCCTCTCTCCCTTTCTTGCATGCAGTTGCTCTAGGAAGGTCGTTGTTCTATATCTCTCTATTCATCATACACTATTACAGAATAATTATTTTCCTATAGCAACTGTTCTATCCTTTTTCCTTGTTGAAGACGTACATTTTTTTTTTATCTTGTAAGCTTTATAATACATTACCCACTTTCTCGATTTAATCATTTTTTTTCACATCAGATATCTTGTTCCCTGAATACCTACTTTGCAATTACACACAGTCTTGTTTTCTTCTGATCCAAATAACAATAGAGTGATGATAAAGGAAAAGAACTCTCTTGGTGTTTCATTTCATGGTGAAATTATTAGATATAATCCCTTTCTGTAACATACTTCCCTGGGGTGTAAGAGGAAGGTACAGGGGAGAGGAAAAGAGGAAAATAAAAAAAGAAAAAAGTGTGATCACGAATTTCTCGATAAGAAAATAGGCATTTAACAAGCCCATTTCATAGATTATTTGCAGGTGAAAAAATTGCATACAAAAGACTTCTAAGCTCAGGTGGTTCTGCCTATAGGATGCAACTTGAATTCCTGTCCTGGTTAGCCAGGTCTTGGGGATAAGAGGTAAACTGCATTGACTATGAAAATTGGATATATTATTGCTCTAAAAAAATAAGCTGTTATATCATGAAGGTAAACTGGTGGACATTAAATAGATGAAGGACCAGATGGGAAGGCAAGGCTCTTGTCTGCAAGGTACAAAATAGCTGTGAGGTATTTTTGATCTTTGAAGAATAGCCAGTGGTCTCCTCAGCAAATTTCTCTAGAGCATGCATGTGGTAACTTCTTTGCCTGATGTCACCTCTTCTGGCAGTCTGCCTTGGGCAAGTGCACAGGATGAAGTGTAAACCATGGCTGATTGATTACAAAGTTGTTATTAAGTAGTATTAATACTGTTTAATTTCACTTAAAACCTAAGAGCTTTTGTCAGAAGCAACAAAAGTCATCAGAAACTGAAGATAAACAGCTATGATCACCACCATGAGAAGCAGATTTTGGGGGTTTATCTGGATGTACATATTAGGATTTCTGAGGAAGAGGGCTAGAGTTGCCAACTACTTACTCTTTGTAGTAATCTGGGAATCACTTTTGTTTCCTTCATCTCATCTGTCTTCTCTAAACTCTTTTCTCTAAAGAGAGAGTCTAAAGATAATTTACTCCTTAGTCTTTTCTTATTTATAAGAGAAACTGTTTCTATAACGTGATCAAATAGTGGCTAACTGCTAGGTCTCTCTGTACGGCAGAACTGATGTAGTGTTGGCAGTGCTCATTATAGATGGCGCTTAGAGAGTTTACTCTTCAGATGCCTCAATATGAATCTCCTTCCAGAAATTTCCTTCCCATCTGGAGGTAGGTTACTCCAACTTCCTGCAAGGGTGAAGGTCTCTGGCAGCACCAGGTGCACCAACACTTAGCCCTTGTAGTGTTGAAAGGGAAAATCACAATGTGGAGGTGAATGGGCACTCTTTATATGCACTGAAGAGGTGGACCTGTTGTATGCAGATCAGAACACACCCAGCAGCAAAGACTGGTTTGATGAAATGCATCTTGCCTGGTGAACCCTTCTGAGAGATTCTTTTGACATTATGTGGTAAGAAGCGTACCTACATGTTGAATGGCACTTTGACAAGGAATTGAGTACTTTGCTGTCAGGAAAGCAAATTCTGGAAGTAAGGCTTTCAAGAAGTAGATATTGCTTTACTGCATTTTTTTCATATATATATCGCTGTATCATAAGCTCAGTTTCACGTATCTCCATTACTTCAAAATGACAGTGCTCTCATTGACATGCCCTGGCTCAGCACCTTCTACTAGAATACATATTTTTCCAGTTACTTGTTTTGACATTTTTCATAGTTTATTCTCTTGTGCAGAAAATTTCACTCAATTTAGCAGTCCCTAACACCTGTGGTGGGGTGTGTGTGCGGGTTTTTTTTTTTTTTTTTTACTGTATAATGTTAAAAGTGAGTTTTTTTGACCTGAAGCAATGCTACCAGCAAGCTACCATGAAGCCAAACTAAGAGTTTTTGGAGTGTTTCAGAAACCTCTGTGCTGTTGACCACAAATTGAGAAGAGGAAGGGCAGAACTGGATAACTTCAGCATGATACGGAGGTGGAGGGTAAAAAAGGAACTTCACACTTTAGGCTGTTAGCTCCAGACTTGCCCTGGAGAAAAAGTCTTATCTGACTTCAGAGCTGCTGACCAGCTTCACCCTGAGCAGGACTACAAAAGAGGTACTGTTAAATATCTTCACCTCATGAAGACAAGAGGTATCTCTGATGTTGAAAACATCAGAGCACCTGCATGTGCTCTTGTCACTTGATGGTGCTTTGTCCAACTGTGCAAGACAGCTGTTGCTTCATTAGAAGATGAAAAATCCTTTCTGCTTTCCTCTTGAATCCCTTTGAATAAGCCAATCTGATGCTTTTTAAGGGAGAGGATGGGAAGAACAATCTTCCTGCTCCTTGCAGAAGCAGTTAAAGTGTCCTAAACTGTTGCATGTGATTACCTTTTCTTGTTTCCTATGAAGAGATCCAGTTTTCTTTTCCTGGCCTAGGTTAAAATGGTGGGCATTAGAAATAATTGGACAGTTCTGTCCTTGTCTGTCAAGAGTTATTTGAAGTAACACTTTATTCATGCATAATCATTAGACCATTTGGTGCTTGACAGATGATTAAGAGCAGTTATGGTTCATTGGAGTTGGAGTGCCATATTTTGCTTTATTCCACAGGACATTAGTAATTACAGGAAAGCAAAAGAAACAACGCACCCACTGCTTTTTGAGAAGGATACCTAGTGACAAAAATGTGTTGTGCTGAGGTGTCCAATGCCTTCTTTATGTTTTGTTTGTATTTCGTTTCTGTTTTTTACTGGAAGGATCTGCTCTCAGCTCCACCAGGTACTGAAGGCTGATGTTTCTGGCAACAAAATATTACTCACAGTGGAGGAAGACAGAGTTAGTTAGTACTATAGCAAAGTGAATATATACAAGCGTATGGGAGCAAATGAGATGCACTTGAGGATGCTGACAGAGCTAGCCAAAGTTATTATGAGGTCCTGGCAGTCAGGGCAGGTTCCTGGTGTCTGAAAAAAGACAAAATCTCACCCATCTGACGAAAGGCAAAGTTTGGGGTCAAGGCTAGAGGTTAGTAGATTTATATGATGAAATCTTTTTACCTCATGCAAAATTAAAGGAGTTTCCTGTAAGGTAATTCAACATTCAGTCTTAAAATTAGATATATAAAAAGGTAGACTGTGATACCTCCGTTACTAAGGAGATAGAAATTATGCAAGAGACTTAACACATATGCGTGTGTTCCTTCTCACAGGAAAACACAAACTTATTTAAAAAGACTCTCCTGTGATTTGCTAATAATATTCATGCTATACTGTGAAAAGTCTCATTTTCAGTGTTGTATTCCTGTCATACCTGTATTTTTGTTTTGAGCTTGAAAGATATCAGGGATTGCTGCTAAGCAACAACTGTCAACAGAAGACTGTGCTTGTAATGTGTTAGTGGATTAAATGCCGCTTAAGTGAGTTATTTCTCAAGCCCTTGTGTTGACTATCTGTTGAAATGATTTATAGCCACCTCACTTTCCTCACCCATCTTTCCTACAAAGCACGTAGCTATCATGACAGCACCCCAATCATGTGAGCTATCCCACCATTACACTGTGGGAATTTGCAATTACTCCTTAATTGCAAAGAGATCATAACCTTATGACCGCACATAGATCTCAAAACAGTCCTGTTTATCCCCCATCCTGTGTTCATAGGTGCACAGGAATTTCAGAGGGGTAACAGAATGTGCAGGTTTCCCAGAAGAGGCGCAAATGGTCCTTCCACAGTCATGTCCCATACACTCTTCTGCAGCTGCATGCACTCACTGAAGACATCCCAACTTGAGCTGTGTTTTGCCCTGTCTCTGCAACTCTCTCCTTCTCCTGTCTCTCCTAGTTTAAAGCCCTGCTATCAAGGCTGGCCAACTTGTAGCAAGGACACATGCATGCCCTGCATAGTGAGGTGGATCTCGGCTCTCCCCATCAGTTACTGAGCTTCAAACAGGTCCCATGATCATAGAAACCAAAACCACCTTGCCAATGCCTGCAGTGCAGCCAGTTGTTAAGTCTGAAAATTCTATTCCTCTTCTCTTTCCCTCCTCACTAAACGGATTGAGAGTAAAATAACCTTTGCTCCCAGATGCTTGACCAGCATCCCCAGAGCTCTGAAACCCTGTTTGATGGTTTCCAGTTTGCCCTTGGTATCATTAGTGTCCATGTGAAAGAGTATCAGAAGGTAATAATTTGAAGCATGGACAAGCCTTGGCAGTACTTTTATGACATCTTTTATTCACATCACTGGCAGGAAACAAATCTCTTTAGACAAGAGGTTGGGTCAACAGTTAGGTGTGTTTGTATCCTACAGCAGGGAGTCATCCACAAAAATTGTCTTTTTCACTATGAATAGGTGAAATTGGAGTTCTTCACTGCTATTCTGTCACTGTATTTATAAAGCAGTCATTGTTTTCTAATAGAATGGTCACTAAAATCTCAAATAGCCAAACTACCATGCTTTCAGAAAGGAAAATGACAGCATATAGTTGCATGGCACTACATTGTTTTTTGAGGACTTCTCAAAACTGGTAAATATTGATAAATCTGTTAACCGTTGTTAAGAATGAAATAAGGACAGCATCTCCCAGCACTGCCAGTCTATTGATGTCTGTACTCATGAACTCACTTGGGAGCATAACTGAAGAAGAAAAAAGTATAAATGAGGCTGAATTGTTCATGTACAATCATTAAACAATAATTTGTTTAATTCTAAAACCTTAAATTAGGTCTTAGATTTTAGAGTAAGGTCAAATGAAAATGGATTAATCATCATAAATGTCTGACTGAAGAAGAATACTCACCCCCACCCCACAAAAAAAAGAAACCGAGAAGAACTAGAAGTATGCTGCAGGAAAAAAAAACATCTGGCAGTAGCTGACAAAAGAATATATGCTCAAGGAATAAATTAACCAGAGTTCTTTGCAGAGTCTCTTCATATTTTATATTGAGTACTTGTTTCCATTTGACTTGGTGAAGAAGAAGGTCAGTTTGTAAGTAGAACCCTGTGAAATTGCCATGAATATACTGCTAGGCAGTGAAAACTGATGCAACACTCCGGATGGTAACAGAAATAAATAGCGGGATCTTGAGACAACTACCTATTATCAAAGTTTATTGATTTCAGCTCTGTCTATGTTGGTTTAACCTCTTTGCTGACATGCTTATATCTTTCTTGGAGAGTGTATCTCTGTTCTCCCCTGTATCTGAATGTGTTAAGGAATTTCAGTTTTTCATTTATCCTTTAATGAAAAACAAAAAAGAAATCAGCACAGGATTAGTTTAATACACTCATAATATGCATTGAGCCACATTCTTGGCACCTTTGTGTGTGATGCCCAACTATGAGTGGTGGGAAGTAAATAAGCATATCTGTCAGGGCAGTGGCAGTCAGTAGGCAGAGGAGGAGGAGAAATAAAAGATGATTTTCCCTCTTCCTGCATAAGCAGTTTTTGGTGCAGCATTCACTTATCTGTGATATGAGACTGCTGTGCTTGCACTGTTATGTCATTCTTGCATTTACATAGGCACAGTTTGTGCTCTTCATTTACTGTCCAGTCCAAGTCTGGGGCTTTTTGCTATAGTCAAACTGTTTCCTATCCCATTGTACTTATTTTCTAGAATCCTGATAAGAGACAATGAAGTAAAATGGAAAAAGTCTGAATGTGCTCTTTCGCCCTCCCCACCCCGCTGCCCCACTGCTCCCCATCCTACCCCAGGTTGTCTTTTGTGGTTAGGGAACAGAATATGTATATTTAAACATACTATAGATGCTGAAATATGGGTTGCCTAACTCTTTCTAGTACTGGAGTTTCTTCTAAGTTCTAATGATGATGGTCTACAAATAAAACTTGCAAATGTAATTCTATCATTTTAGCTCCTACCTAATTTGAAAATAAGCCTCTGTCATCTCGATGTGAGTGTTAAAGGATAGAGTGACATTCATACACACTTTGTCTCACTGTTGCAGTAAAACAGTAAAACCACACAATTCAGATCACCCTCAGTATCATGCAAGTATTAAGATGAATACCAAACACGTTGCAAATTTCTGCTTAAGTCATTGGATGCAATTGTCTGCAGAAAGCCATATTAAAGATGAACTCATGCAGTTCATATTTCTCTTCTGATATAAATCACATGCAGTCTATCATTATGCAAAATAAGACAAAACTGATAATATATATTATTTCTTAGAATGAGGGTATCTGGGCGAGAATTAGATTAAATGAATATGTGCCTTACTAGTCACAATGCAGTGTTTTTCCATATAAGATGAAGGTAGCCTAAAACTATGTTGCTTTGCTACAAATGAAGGAGGAATTTGTAGAAATGCTTCTTTTATGTATTTATACCAGAAAACTCTGCCTTTTTGATATCATATTCTGTTTTCAGAAGTTTGAAATTCCACATGTTTCATACCTTGGAGAATATGTAAAACCTTAGGGAAGAATTTGGGAGATATGTCGAAAGGAAATGCTAATGTGAATGGAACATTAAAAATATCAGAGTAATCAATGGCTATGGAATTTAGTTGCTAACATATAAGATCATTGGACTTACTGAACATTGTTCAGATACAGATTGTTGAGGGACAATACCATATCTAGGTTTTAAGTATACTAGTAATTTTACAAATACTCTTTGGCAATATCCTAGCATCAGATGTATGTGCTCTGGTATATCCAGTCTGGATCAGGAGACTGAGCTCCGCCTTGAAGAGATGTTTTAACATTATAAGCTGATGAAAAAAGTCATATAGTAGATGCAGTCTTACAACCATCACCTTTATCTGTGCCAAGATACTGTTTTTTTATAGAAGAAATCCTGTAATTAATTTGCAGATAATTGTTCTATTGACATAGCAGCAATTGCCTCATGTCAACATCTTACTTGAAGGATAAATGAAAAAGTTAATAATTTTAGGTAGTGTATAGAGAACTTATCCCTTAGAAGAAAAGCACTGACGTGAGGTGTGGCAGAAGTGGATCATACTGGAGAAAATGCAGAAAATGTTCTTCATTTCCATTTAGCAAAGGGTTGATTGTTCACAGTTTCTGGTGGATGAGTTTACATACTAATTTGAAAATTAATAAATAATAAAATAATGGGTGTTCTTTTTTTGAGAATGATGTGGAACTTGCCAGTTAGTATAATAAAGCTCAATATCTTTCCTTGGTTTGCATAGCACTTTAACATGCTTTCTGATCTGCGTGTACTTTTGAGTACTTCTCTTTAGACAACAGTCCACCAGTAATTAGTTATGGGCTGTCCTTGCCAAGTGCTATCATCCTTTCTTTTCAAAAACTTTTTTTAAAAAATCTTTCAAATATATTAACAACAAAAGGAAGGTCAGGGAAAATGTGGGTCTGCTGGTGAGTGGGGTGGGTACCCTGGTTACG
>VZSG01000607.1:131928-143718 GCA_013398315.1 Nothoprocta pentlandii | reverse complement strand
GCCACGTGCTCTAGGTGACCCTGCGTGAGCAGGGAGGTTGGACTAGATGACCTCTGGGGTCCCTTCCAACCTTAAGAATTCTATGATTCTATGATTCTATGATCCTATCTTTCACCATTCTTAAAAAGAATGACCACCGCTCTCTGAATGCTAGAATTGATCCTCATGCAAGACAGATTCTTTTAACTAGAACTTATAGAATATTATAAAATGGAAAATGACCACGGAAATATGCCATTTTATCCAAGTGGTGATATTTCATGGAAAAAGAAATGTGTTTGAGATAAAGTGGCTGTTAAAGGTCTTTTTTTTGTTGTTGTTTTTTTGCTTAATTCTCATAGAGCATAGATTCAAAGAAAATGAAAATTTTGCTTTAAGAAAATATTCAGAAGATCTCGTTTTTATTTCAGTGAAAAATGTCAGTATAATGTGACATACTGACTACTGAGGTAAAACAAGCAATTTCCAGGCAGTTGAAAAGAGTATCTGAGCTGAGCTCAGAAAAGGCTGGAGCAGTGATGTCATGATTTTTCAGCTTTTGTTTTGTTTTGCTTTTTCCCCTCCAATTTTCCCTTCTGCTGCCTTAGGACATTTACAGTAAGACTGTAATACTGTTCCTCACTGCTACATGAAGAGCTCTCTCAAAGTGAATGCCAACACAGCAAAGATCACAGCAAAGCTATTTTGCTTTTTTCCTTATCAAATTTGCACCTGCTTATATATTTTCTGTAGCCTCGAGGCTTGACTAACTGAGGAAAGGCATTAAGAAATATCTATATCAATCTACAACCTGGAAACAGGCTATAACATACCAGTTTATCATATGGGTTGTTTTTTGTTTGTTTGTTTTGTGTTTCTGAGATGTTTAGAGGGGACCTTTAGTGATTAAGAGCTTAATGTTATCCTCAAGCAGGGTGAGCAGGAGTACCTGGAAAACAGTAGGCAGTCATCTCCACCTTGATCCCTGGAGCGGTCCTAATAGGATGGAGTATGGTTGTGATCAATACTGGGGTTTGTGGAATGCAGTGTCTTCTTCCCCAGCTTGATGATGAGATAGGAAGTATCTGATCTGCACTGAATCTGCAGTTTGTAAATTGAGGGGAGTAGTTGACATGATAAATGCAGCCTAAGGGGGCATCAAAAATCTTAGGATTGGGTCAATATAGTTCTCATTTTCTGTAAGGAAAGTGCAGATTTAGGTGCAGCTTCACCTAACGTAGTTTGTCTTGAGACTTTTTGTTGCTGCTACTTATAAGGGTGAACCTGGAAATATCAGCCTTACTGTACAGAGTGTTCTTGTAAGGATATAATTTCATTTACTGCCAAATCAAGGAAAGTTGAAAGTTACCGAGTCCTAAATGGTTGCGAAGCTTGTCAGATTCCAGATTCAGAAACTTGTTACCTGCCAAAAAGTACTATTAAATAGCAGGAAAAGGAAGATAAAGATATTGGTTTTATTTTTAAATTAAAATTCCTTCAGACTGTTTTAATGATATCCAAGATGCTGTTTTGTGATGCTGCTATGTGCTACCACACAGGGAATGTTGTTTCATTTTAGAACAGTATATTAAATAACATAGATTGGCTGACTTCCCTACTCTGCAAAATTCCACTTGCTTGTGTTTTGCTCTAGTTGTTTTCTGGTCTCATCTGTTTCTAAAGCTCTATACCAGGCTTCTGACAGCCTCTGTTATCTCTGCTCCATTGCAATAGGATCTCTGCTCAAGCACAAGGTCACCAGCCTCTAAGGGGACACTTGTTTCTTTGGTGAGACCCAGTGTTAAGGATTTCTGCTTTAGGTAGAGTTCTTTCTTCATGCTCTCCCCATTGCATATATATGTATGGATCACAGCTCTTAAGATATTCAGCCTAATCCGCTGCTAATGGAGCTTTGTAGGAAGATACTAGAGCATCTCAAGAGATGCTCAGTAGTGATATATGGGTAGTAGTAGACTGACAGTGCATAGCATGGAAATCTAGAATTCTGTCAGAACTACTGCATTTCATCCAATGAAATGATGTATCTGGTTCTTTTCAAAGATCAATGAATGTTTCTGCCTTAGATAGCAAGAACCTGAGAAAAAGAAAGGTAATATAGTGCTTATAGACTGGGAGGATGACCAGAAAAAAATAGCAAAAGTTATTCCACTTTCTTCTGAGGTTTTTGCAGTGTTTACCACTTTGACAGTGAAGACAGCTGTTGTGAGCTGTTGCTCATAAATGAAGACATATGAAGACAGCAGTTTAGCTCAGTTTGAAACAGTTTTTCCAAGTGTATATATATATTCACTTGCACCTAGTGAAAAGGATCTTTTTTTTCCTGATCTCTAGATTATTTCAGTGTTAACTTCTCTTTTGAAAAATTGAGTAACTGCAGCAAAATCCGTGTGGTCCATACTTGGAAATCCATCAGAGAATGAAAGGGATTTCTTCCCTTACAGTTACATTTTTGACAAATAAAGCATCGTAGCTGTCCTACATAGTGTGCACTACTTACTCATTTGTTATCTGGGTATTTGAAGGTGCCAATGTTAGACAGAAAGAAATCTTTATTTATCAGATATTCAGCAGCAGCTAATCTTGGATGTTTCTATTAGTTGGCATAACTTTACCATAAATTTCAAAATCAGCACAAGTGAGCAACCTATGACACTTAGTGAAAATCCCATTTTAAATTGTTTGCAGTCACGGTCTTTTACCAGGTACTATATATATATAAAATATGCCTTTTTTTTTAATTTCTTTTCAAAGGTGTTTTAAGCTTGCATTCCCATGAGACATAATCTACAGGAAGCTACTGAAGGATTATTTTCAATTTCAATCCCTTACCATGGAAAGTTTCTTTATACTTTCATCTAGCATTTAGAACAGATTAGGAGATACCCACTTCTCAAAGAGCTTTCATGAGAGGGAAATTATGGAAGGTAGAAATTAAAGGATTAAAGAAAAACAATATAAAGGAATGTTAACAAAGGTGAATTAGCTTTCATGGATGTGATTCATGTTTACAAGGAGAAAATGTCCTTTAAGAGACAAATGATAGCTTATAAATTTAAAAAATCTAGACCAGGTCAGTCTACATCACTGTACTGGAAAAATAGGAAGAGAAAATATGACAATGGTTGTATTTAACTCTTTTCATAAAAACTCAGAAGGAGAAGAAAAAATGATTTAAAAAAGTAATAAAAAATGTAGTTTGAATTATATCTTTGCATAGGGAATTACTCCAGAACTTTTGATTTAAAAAGAGCACTTTTAAGTATTTAAAAATTTGTGCTGAGCTACCCTCTATAAGGGTAAAACCCTTCAAAACATGCCTAAAATATTCCATGCATAAGTTATTTCTGATTTGAAAGTATGTTGAAATCTTCTATTAAAATTTTTTTGATTCTTGTCTATAAAATGGTATGAAGGTCGCAGATCTCCTGCAAGATGGGGAGATTAGAGTGTAAAAGGATGATGGCATAATAAAACAATAAAACTGATCCTGCTGCAAAACTTAACCTTTAGGGCTCCCCTCACGTTATAAAGGAAAATGAAAAGAAAAGCTCACCTTGAAATAGATAGAAATTTCTGAAATTAGCCAGCATTAATACTTCTATGTGAAGAAATTTCACATTCTGAAGAGGCATATAGAAGAAACAACAGGCTACTTATGTAATATGCTTAAATTTTGACCTATAGCTAGGTTACTAATGCCAGACTGAGTCAGCTAAACTGAATGCAAATAAATAAAATATTAAAATTATGGGAAGGTTCATGTGTCCTTACTTTTCTGTGGAGCTAGGGAGAAGACGTATCTATAGAAGAAATACAATTTATCTGAATTACAGCTACAGTATTTCAAAAGGATATGGTAATGCACAGTATTTTAACAAAGATCCGGGCCAAAAAGAGAATATTTCTTTGTGAAAAGAGAAACTAATTTCTTTTTGAAAAGGAGTAAATCTTACACAATTATTTTGAAAATATTAGTACAAACTTTACATATAACTGAATGGTAGATCTGGCATCTTTATTATAAAAGAAAACCAGAACATGTTAAGCTGCTTTGCTAATTTCTGTTAAAAATGATTTATCCTCTAGGTATAACAACAAATAACAAAAATATGGGATATACAAATTGAATAGCTTTTTCATCTATACTATATTGGTACTTTTATTGAAATTTCTACGTCCCATAGCTCACTAAGTGCATGAGAAATTGAGAATGTTTTTATTTTTGATAGCCTTTTTAATTTTAATGCATTAATAAGAGAGGGGAGGACATGCATGATTTCAAAAAGATAAACATCAAGCAGGCTGCAAAAAGCTGCAAAAAATCCTGCAAGAGATGGTAAATCTTATGGTTAGAAGGTGAAGGTCACTGTCAGACAGCAGGCTTTTTGGGGTCCATGCATGCTTTCTCCAGGGGATCTCACAAAGTGACCAAGGAGAACAAGTTTATATCTTTACTACTATCCGAAAAGGTTCACAAGCTGAGAAAGTTGGAAAGATTCTAGAGGTCTCCGATTCAAATAAGGTAGCAGTGCTTCACTCTTGATCTCATCTGCTAGCAAAGCAGAAAGCCTCTGGTAAAACTCAAGGGGAAGAACAAAGGCGAGAGTGATGTACTCCATAGTTTGATGTAGCTGTTCACTCATATGTGCTGTGCTTATAGATGTGAAATGTCTCTGATATACATTATTCAGAAAATATTTTTTTCTAGCCAGTGATGTGGTACATATCTGTAGAAAAGTTAAGCACTTTGAAAGATGATATTAATTTGAACACATTTGTTTGACAAGCTCTTTCTCCACAAATATGAATGCCTACACTTTACCCACAAGTAGTAAAGAAGATGCTGTAACCAGTGAATTAACATATTCCAAACATATGTATGGTTTAAGAGTATTTTTAATCAGGTGCATCTAATATGTAGATATATAAGGGATCTTAATGCTGGAAGAATGTATATTGAGCATCAAGTATTGCTCTCTTCTTTTTTTTCTTTGTCTTTTTATTTTTATCTTTTTTTTTTTTTCTTTTTTGATCCACGAAACAATCATTCCCAAGACTGTGTATAAATCTATGTATAAAAAAGCAAAAAATCTAAATCAGATTTTCTCTCTTGTAAGTTGCAGCACCTGAAGCCCTTTGATTTTTTGGATTGCGTATTTTACATAGAAGGATTTTTTTTTTTGCATAAGCCATCCAGTAAGGTGAGTAGTGTATTTCAGGTGCATTTTTCATCCGCTGCTCATAAAAGAGAACAAACTTTATTATTGCTGAAGTAAGGATTGATCTCTGTTTTTTTAAAATCCTTTTCAATGTAAAATTGTTTTGAAAATCTTTTGCATAAGACCACTAGCACAACAAAAAAGCTCCAGAAAAATTCCACAATAATTTTTTTTTTTTGTTTGGATGTTACTGTTTCTCACAGAACTCTTTCAGACTTAATTAAGCAAAATAAAAAAATGTCTTTGTCTTCACATGGAGACTCATGAAAGCTGAATTAAATCAAGTAAATGTGGGAACGTGAAGACTACATTCAGAGAAAAACTCATCATGTAATGGATGGTCATACAGTTTGCTCCATCTTGCAAGATGAGTATTTAAATTGCGATATTTGCCAAGAAAGTAAATAAGTATAGACAGATGTTTTGAAATATGTAGGTTTTCTTAGCACATCATTGTCCTATTTAAAGTTAAACTTCATTAATAAAGATATAGATTCTTCTATTCAGATTTAAGTGGTCCTAGTTTAATTTAGCTTATGTCCCTTTGAAGTGGACTACATTGAGTAAACGTCATTGCAAGTTGAATAAAAGGATCAATACAAGTCTCTAATGCATTTTAATCCATCTACTTTAAAAGTTACTTTGGATTAACTTTCTTGTTCAGTTGTATTGAAAAGGATAATATCTTAGTAGCATCAACTTTGGACCTAGCTCTAAGTAGCAGGTTGGGTTGGTTGACTTCCAGAGGTTCCTGCTAACAAATTTTTTCTCTGGTAGGATGTTGAAGAGGAAGATAGGCCTATTGAAATCCTCTAGGTAATGATTAAAAACATTATAAAAATGTTCTTTTTATTGGTAGAAAGCAATAAACTTGGGTTGCATATGAGCAATAAACTTTGGTTGCATATGAGTCCAAGCCCAAAAGGAATAAAGGTTGACTTTTGCATAAACCTGAACAAATTGGCAGAATCAAAGAATAAGCACAGAAGGCTAAGATAAGGGAATCAGAAGCTTGTAACTGGCCTTGAAAAAACTAGATAAAGTGTAAAGAGGTAGTACCACCAAGAATTAAAATAAATGAATAATCATTTCATAAAGACAGAATTGGAAAAGTCCAACCATTAACTACAGTGCAATTATCAAGAAAATATCAAGAAAAGTAAGACTTTGTATTATATACATATATTATTTTACATTACCAACAAAAAAGTTTTCAAGGAAAGTATCCTTGGAGAGGATCTCAGTGGAGAGGGAAGCTGTAAAGATGTGACACCTAGATGGCCAAATCACTTTATTTTTTTCCATCAGTGAGCACTATAAAGGTCAGTTAAGTTTAGTAACCATTATGACTAATACCAGAATAAAAGCAGAGGAATAGTCAGCTTATATAAGGAGGAAAAACACCACGCAAAATATATAAAGTGTACAAAACATTAGATGTCTTCAGATTGACTAAGTTGATGATAATTTATCCAAAAGAACCTTTAGTTTTTAGGAAACTTAAGGAAATGAAATGCTAAAATATTCAAAAATATACATGCATTGCCTACCTTTAGATAAGGAGAGAAAAAGGACAAAAATCTGGAAATCATAGACTACTCAGTTAAATTAAAATTTCTGGAAATATGACAGAATGTTCAAGCACATGGGAATTAGTCGATAAATAACTTCAGCACAGATTTTCCAATATCTTGTTACAGATTAAAGCCTTGTGGATAGTGAAAATACAGCAGATAAACCAGATCTTAACATCAATTAAGACGTACAAAAATGTCTCAGGTAATTTCTTTTCAAGAATATTATGTGTTGATTGACATTGTAGCAGAGAGGCAACACTGGCTGAAAAAAAAACATACTCAAAGAGTTAATAGTTTCAAAATAGAAGACTACATCAAATTCAATTTCAAAGAAATCTGTCATTCTGGATCTGCATTGTTCCTTATTAGTATTAATGTGTTGGATAAAATATCAATGAAATATAAAGTATGTTTGCTAAATTAAGGATTCAAACACACCCGGAGATTACTGCAAATATGATGGAGAAGAAAATTAGAAGTTGAAGTGATCTGCATAATCTGGGCAGAGGTTCTGAAAAAAAAAAAAAAAAAAAAAAAAAAAAAAAAAAAAAAAAAAAGTAGGATTAATTTTGAGAGAGACAAATGCAAAACACTCCATACAGGCCTAACAACTGCTTGAGGAACAGTTCCTCACACAATCATCAGGAAGTTGAAATATCATAGACAAAGAATAAAAGTCCACAATGTTGGAAGAGCTATAAACATTATGCTAGAATAGAATTAAACAGAAAGATACTCTGCAAGATACTTGGAATAATATTCCTATGAAAAAGAGCTGTAAGTTCAGACTGTCCATATATTTTCCCCTCAGGTAGATTTGCAAATCTTGTCATCTTCCTGAACATGGATGTACGTGTGAGCTATAAATATTGAAGAACACTGCTTACCAATGACTGCACTGAATTTTTGGTCTGCTCAGTGTTGGTAAGGTTTTAATTGAAATACTGCAGCCATTTCTGGGTATTCTCCATTGAAAATGTAGGAATTTGGATTCCTTGGAAAATGTCCAAAGAGCTCAGTGAAAATGATCGGAGGTTTAGAAAACCGGAGGGGAGGATTAAATGACTTTAACATCTAAAAAGATTACAGACAATGCAGCTGTCTTCAAGTGTGTTCAAGGTGTTGCAAAAGGGAAAGAAATGGTCTGTTTTCTCATCTGCAATCACTAGTAATAAGAAATAATGGAATTCAATTACAAGAAATAATTCATATAAGGTATTAGAAGAAGAAATATTAGTGAAACACTGGAGTTGTCTGGAAAAGCTGAAGCAGTACTACTGCACTGCTCAGGCTATGATGGCTTGAAAAAGCAGCTATGGTTACTCTCAAGATGATGCTGCCTCAGGAGGGAAGCAGTGATGCATTTTGCTCTTATGATCTTCCACAGTATTTGTCAAAGCTTGCTAACACTTGTTTTTGAAGTATGACCTATATTTTCAGGTTATTAGTTTTTTAAAAGGCATTTTTTGTTGTCAGCATGAGTAATTCTTACTGCTTTCACAATTGTGTTATTTTTGATGTGTGACATTTTGGGTCACATTTCAACTGTTTTGGTCCTCTTTTACTATGTGAGAAGGTTGGTGTGACATAAAAGGTTTTTTCTCATAAGAGTAATGTATAATAACTATGAAGTTACCTCTGAGATCTCCTGTGAAAGCTTTCGAGT
The DNA here is from genome assembly GCA_013398315.1 of Nothoprocta pentlandii. NCBI lineage: Eukaryota > Metazoa > Chordata > Aves > Tinamiformes > Tinamidae > Nothoprocta > Nothoprocta pentlandii. The sequence continues at coordinate 135,256 of VZSG01000607.1, read as the reverse complement.
GAGTGGAAATTTAATATACATATATAGAGAGATATAATTGTTAAATAAAATAAAACATTGGGATATCTTACATTTCAGAAGCAGATATCTGCATCTTTCTAACTGATTTTTACAGATCCATTCAGATACACTAGATAATTTTTTCAGCTTTACTTATGAAATCCTACAGCCGTTGAAATAATTTAGATTTACCTTCCATTTACAAAGGCAGCAGAATCTATGTTTGGATAGATTTGCTATGGCTGAAGTGTTTCAAAGCTTATTGCTGCTTTTTCTTGCACTTGGGTGGCATGCTTTAATTCTGTCTCATTTAATACCATTTCTCAAAAAAAAAGAGCGATACTAATGCCAATATTTCTGCAGATAATTCAGAATTCTTATATCTCCAAACTATATATGATATCATCAGTATAAATGTGCGGCAGATTAACATGCATGCACTTATAAATCATCTAGAATGATTATAGTTTACTGAAGAATATATAGCTGCATTTACAAAGTTAAAGAAATAATATAATAGGCCCTTTATTGACTATAATTTTTTTGTCACTTTTTTATTATTCTCTTCACTTAATACAAGTTTAATGATGTCTTCCATTTTTCTTTCACCTAAGACAAAAATATCTCAGCTGACATTTATGAGTTAAAGCTTTTATTTATAATTGTTACTGTTAAATGGGGAAGCATTTGTGTCCTTGGATCATTAAAGCCAAAAAGGCTGATATATTTATTTGTGTATGTTGTCTGAATGTTCACTGTTATGGGTTTTGCTTAAAATATCAGCAATCAAAGTCCAAAACAATTTGATTCATTTAGAGAAATCACAGAGAATGAGTTGTTCCTTAAACACTGGATTAAATGAAGCATAGCTTCCTCCTTATTTCTGCTTTTACAATTCCCTCAGTATTCCCCTTCAGATGCCCTATCGATCCTGTATTTTCATTAATGCTCCTGTTAACCAAGTAACAGATGCTTTGGTTAATGTGGAGCCATATGCAGCCTGGTTCGCACATGAATCTATTCATGCTGATTGCTGAAGAGAGTGTTAGCTGGCAGAGTTCATCTCGGTTGGTGGGCATTTTTCTAACCAAAAATCTCATTTTCTAAAAATTAGAGGATGTTGGTTTGTAGTCTTCACCATGTCTTTTGGGTTTTCACTGTATCTTTCTAGTATGACTGCAGCTGGTAAACACGGAAATATTATGGGAAGGTGGTGGGTGGGAAGACATGCTTCTTTCCTTACAAGAGCAAGTTAGAATTTTATTAAACTAATCTGTTTTGTTTTGGAGATCAGACTTACTTTAGCAAACACCATTTTGTGTTATTTTCAACCCATTTGAACAGAGTACTGGATCATAATGCAGGATTTTAAGGTGTGGATTTTACTTGCTTCTAACTTACTCCACTAATTTATCATATATCTCTTAGAAAATATTTATATTTGTTTGTATAGTTCAAAGTTATTTTTGTCTTATTTTCAATATGAAAATATCAAATGAGAAAAAAAAACAGATTAATGTATTCTTAACATTTGATTTATTTCTCTGATTCTACACTTTGATAAACACTGCATACATTCAAGGACCTTCAAACTATTTTTAGACAGGAATACCAGTTTAAGGGAAGAGCTCCAAATTCATGAGGTGGATCATAATTATAATAAAAATGAAATACACTACAGACATGCACACTGTGGAACACAGGCTGAGTTGCTGTAACGGATTTCAATCTGAATCAACAGCAGTCATGTAACTCAGTATGTTTTACTAGTGAGTAATACAAACCATTCCAGTGGAATGGTAATAAAATCTTAGTGTTATAAATTATCTATTTTACAGTGTACTTGATTTTTGACTGAACATGCTCTCAACTCAGCACCTCAAAATCACTCATGTTCTTAGCATGTCCCAATGTGTCACGACGTGTGTTAGTACACAGATATAACTTCTGATGAACTTTTCTCCATGTATTTATATTTGCATTTATTGAATACTAACTGTGTGAATGTATTCTATTACGTTATCCTGCACCCCCAAAATTATAACAAAAATAAATCATTTGATCAGTGAGGAGAAGTTTCTTTGGTTGAGTGAAGAGGTGAGCAGACAAATATGAACTTTTACGTACACACTACCTAGTTGCAAGCTGCTCTGGCCTGGAAATTGCAGAAGTAAATTAACATCCCACTGGCACTGAATTAATTGTCTCTTACCTCAGCATACTGGACTTTTTAATGTGGGCCCTCTGCCCGTCTTTTAATTTGAATTGTCTAAAAGCTGAGACAAAGCAAAGATTTAAGCTTTTAGCTTATTTATTACCTTTTACAAGAAGATGTTTTTGTCTCTTTTTGTAAATTTAATTCTTCAAAAAATTGTTCTCATTTCTCTTTATGCCATTAAACCTGAACACAGGGTAAGCTTTCAGGATACTAGAAGTGCGTAGTTACAAGGCAAGGAAACTTTTCAGTAAGCAGATATTTCTATGTTTGGCCTAGAGCTTAGCCATACCTAAGAATGTTTATAGCGTGAAAAGTTTAATCATCTGCTATGTTTCTTCATCATTTTCTTAGTGGTTATCATCTTTCTGAAATCCTCAAAATTCATATCTAAGAAATATTCCAGCTAGAAGAAATATTCTTAGAATTCATCATGTTTCTTTCCTAATCAATTTTCTAAAGGAGTTTGGGTGATTTTCATTTATTCAAAATTTGATGATTCAAAAGTTCATTCATTCATTCATTCATTCATTCATTCATTCATTCTTCAAAGTTCATGTCATTGTCAATTCTAACTGTTCAGCTGGAAAAGGCAAACCTGATTTACACAGAAACACAGAATCACAGAATATTCAAGGTTGGAAGGGACCTCTAGAGATCATCTAGTCCAACCTTCCCGCTCAAGCAGGCACTCCTAGAGCATGTGGCACAGGGTGGTATCCAGGCGGGTTTTGAAGACCTCCAAAGAAGGAGACTTCACAACCTCCCTGGGCAGCCTGTTCCAGGGCTCTGTCACCCTCACAGGAAAGAAGTTCCTCCTCACCTGGAGATGGAGCTTCCTGTGTTTCAGCTTGTACCCATTACCCCTTGTCCTATCACTGGCCACCAATGAGAACAACTTAGCCCCCACCTCCCTACAATCTCCGTTCATGTATTTATACATGTTAATAAGATCCCCTCTCAGCCTTCTCTTCTCCAAGCTAAACAGACCCAACTCACGCAGTCTCTCCTCAAACAATATTCCAGACCCTTAATCATCTTTGTAGCTCTTTGCTGGACCCTCTCTAGGAGCTCCATGTCCCTCTTATACTGGGGAGCCCAGAGCTGCCCCCA
>VZSG01000607.1:93262-131394 GCA_013398315.1 Nothoprocta pentlandii | reverse complement strand
TCACCACCCTCTGAGCTCTCTCTGAGCCATCCATTTACATTAATTTTAACACCTTCACAACTACTTAGAATTTCAGTCTTGTGGCAGTGTTTTTAGAAATCTTTGCACTTTAATACAATGGCAAAATATTGTAATCACTCTTTCCAGTGTGTTTGTACCAATTTATTGATACTATAAGTGTGTTTCATAATCTAAAGTTTAATCTACCTCAGACACAGATTTCATTCTCACTGTGGCTCAAAGCTCTTGTTAAATGATCTGCTGAAAATTACTGTGTGTCAGGAAGACTTTTTTTTTCTCTTCCTTCTTTCCTGTAAGGCTAATGTACTCAAAGTAAGACCAATTAATAATGGCGCATTGGTCAAGGATTTTAAAGATTAAAATCATATTTAATAAAGATCAGAAGAGAATGTGTAAAGAAGATCTCTTCTGTGAATACAAATGCATGTAGATGATATGAGGTAATTTCAGTGGCAATTAAGTTTTTACTTATCAAATAGCCTCAGTTGTCACAGTATCTAATGGAGCTAATATTTCAAACTGTGTAAACGTCTGTCCTAGTAGAAAGTAATGGTGCCCTAGATGATCTCAGCTTCTGCACGCTTAGCCTATTTAAAACTTGGCACTGTTTCTTGTGAATAAAATTGCAAGTATTGGAAAAAGAACTGAACTCATTGCATTGGCATGGGCTTAATGATAAGTATTAGAATGATGATAGAATTGATGGAAAATCAGGAAAATGCTGATATCTGAGTGGAAAAGGGAGAAGAGTTGGAGGGTTGGCTTCAAGTGGAACATAATTTGGAGGAATTGGAAGGAGTTTGAGTGACAACATGTTTGAAGGGCCAAAACAAAGGCAAACCAGTACGTCTCACCCCTCATCTTCCTCCCTGTGTAGTGATCACCCTATTCTTTTGGAGAAGCTTATATTCGGACAAGGAAAGAAGCAAGTTCTATTTTATTTTGGATGTGACAAATAACAACTGAGAAAAGACATAACTGAAGCAAGGAATAAAAAGAACAGCATCCTCCAGGTAACAGAAATTCTGGAGATATTCTGCCTAAAGTGTAACAAACCTCAATAAAGCCAATTGCTGAGGAAGGACACGTTCATTTGTCTTCTAGAGACTTTATTAGACCTCCAACAGTGTTTGAGAGTAATATAAAGGGTTAATAACCTATCTAACATTCATTACAGCAGCCTAGCAATTGGGGGAATCCTCTCTGACACTAAACTAGGATCGCCTGTACCTTTGCAACATCACCTGGAATTCTTAGAAGACTGACAGAGCTCATGACTCCTGATAAAATGCTGATTGAGCACAACCAGCAAGGGGAGGTTTGCTTGTTTTTGCCTTTTTTTCTTATGGAAGTGAATGAGAAATTAATTTCTCATGGAAATGAATTCCCATCTAGAATGAATGGAAATGGAAGAATGCAGTCTTTCTTTTGCTGTAAGAAATTGAAATACAGTTGATAGGTAACTTTTATAGAGATATGTTCGAAAGTAATGAGTAACATGGCCTGGAGTAAATCCTTACAACAAGGATTTTATAGTCTGTTATCTGTAATGGTTGCATGGAAAATGTTGCAAGGAACTGGGAAAAAATGCAGCAAGATTCAGTAACTTTAAAAGTGAGTAATTTTTATTTCTTTTTATTTGTTACATGTATTTTCATTTCAGCATTTTGACTTATAATCTTCTGTCTCCAAACTCTTCTAATTTCTGCTGTTTCTCTGTTATTTATTGATTTATTTGACTAAAAAGAAGATTGTATTTAACTTCTCTTATCCCTCCTCAATTCTAACCTTGTTCCTTTATTGCTTCTTAATATTTTCTGCTCAGTCTCATGACATTCTGTCTTAGATTGCATGTCCTAACTGATGTCTCATTTTTGTGATTTATTCCATCTCTTCTGTGCTTCTGCAAGCCCCAGGGCCTGTGTTCTGGTCTATTGGCTGCTGATTACCAAGTTTCATCCAACCTTATGCACTCTCTTACTACTGTTACTTTCTGTCTCTTTCCTTCTGTCACCTTCATTGTCTTGAACACTTTCCTTTTTTTTTCTTAATGAGTGTCCCAAAACTCTGTTGCTTCAGTCTTTAGAGAAAGCATACTTTGATTAGCATATGTTGGAATTTTAAAAATTGATTTAAAGTTGCCTCGTTTTTTTGGGGGTGTGTTTTTCCTTTGTTTTAGCTTGCCAAATGTGTTTTTGTTGTTTTCCTGAGAGGAGATATTCTCTGATGAACAGCTTGAGTATGCATATTTTGTATATACATCTTGGTAAGACTAACTCCCTGATTTCATGGAAGGACAGAAGATAGGAGGAGATCAGAAGGATACTTTATGTAAGGATGTTTATATGTAGCAGTATAGAAATCTAAATGAAAAGGAAAAATATGAAGTAATGCAATAGTTTATATGATATTCAAATGGATCTCTGTCTATAAGGAATAAGATATATTTAGGCATTACAGAAAAGCTCTCCATGATTGTATTCCTTTGCCCATAGAAATCAAGTAAAGCTATTCAGTCAAGGAGTATTTGTATTTAACTTATATTCCAAATATAAAGGGATAGTCTCTCATAATATTTTTTTTCTCTTTACGATAAGGAATTACTGTGTGTTACTTTGTTAAACATTTCTTGAACTTGGAATGCTTGATTTGATACCTGTATATTTCTAGTCATCAATATATTTGACTTAGTTAAACCAAATTATTTCCTTTACTATTTCAAGTTGGATTAATAAATAGTTGATCTCTAGGTAACCTTTATCTGTTCTTAAAGACATTAATTTGATTAATTATTACTGGAGCGGGCATACGTACAAACACTTTGGAGAGAATGGATTTCTCTTTGACAAGGACTCGTAGAACAAGTTAAGGGAGAAATAAAACAGGCATATTTTGAAATATACTTCTAAGCTTTATTCGTGAAATAATTTTAGTCATATCTCTAAATCTCTTAAAAACAAATTATGCAACTATGTATTGACAGATTATAGATCTCTCTGTATGAGGTGATGATGCATTGACAAAAGCTCAATGACTTTTCTCTCGACTAGTGGAATGGTAACTGTGTGTAATAGACTTGGACATAAGCCAAAAACATTCTGCCTAAATGGGGTTATGCATGTAAAATGAAAGACACTTCAGTGTTAAAAGAAATAGCTTCACATTCAGCTTCTTCATTTGATGATTAGAATCTATAAATCTAATTGGTTATGCAGAGCAGTTATTCTCCATTAACATTAGTCATTTAACTTATCCTGCACATTCCTCTGATATCCAACAAGAGTGAACCTACAAGACCTACTGCTTCTTATCGTTGTGCCTACAGACTCTAATTTCAAACTGGAGTCCTACTATTTAATGAGTTGTGCAAAGAAATCAGGAGTCCTGTTCCTCAGAGCTCAGGGAATTTTCCATAAAGCTTTGAATAATTGGCTTATTATTTCCACTGGTACTGGACATGCCAGGGATTTATTTGGAATCTAATTCTTAAACAGCAGTTATCCTTTGGAATAAAATGAGGAGAAAAAGAGGAGAAATAGAGTAATATAAATAACTAACAAAATATGCATTTCATTCTTTTTTTCTTCTTCTTTTTCCATCTGATCAACATCCCATTTACAACTGCATCCAAAATGTAGCATTCTGCTTACCAGTCATTCAGACAAACAGAATTTTGCATTAGAATGGGAACCTTATGGTATACACAGTTCTTCATAAGATTTTGTTAATTATAAAGAAGAACTGTATGACCTTCCTACTAGAAAAGAATGAAAAAGAAAGAAAAGAAAGAATGTGTAACCAATTCAATGCATCCAGGCTATCGGAAAAAGTTGATATGTGGCCAAATTCCCACCAGCTTGTTAGACACAAAGTATTTTTGTGAGACAAATAAACCACAAATGCACACCTAAGAGTTTATTGATACCAAAAGTCTTATTTGTCTAACCAAAAAAAAATAATCTTTGTTGCAGTAATAGCAACACTCTAGTTAAACTTATATAAAGTGAAAAAGAGCTATGCACAAACTTTCTAGTATCTACCCCTTTCTCTTGTGTCATGTACATACTGCTAAGGCAAAAAGTTTGTCTGGGGATTTTTAACCAGTCATCAGCACCCCACATCCTTCACTGAGAAGAGTATATTGAAGGTTTCTCCTCCCCAGTGGAAGATGTGTTTGTGGTCATTTTTATGCATTGCTAACATACTGTATTGTTCCTTCTTCCTTAATCTGCAATCCACATTATGTGCAAAATCACCATCTGTGATGTTTCACATGTGAAACTGATGTGACAAAGCTCCCAGGATGCCTTCCTTTGGCCATTAGTTGTCCACTGTTGAATTGTGCATAGCCTTGTGACTTCCAGTATCAGTAATTTTTATTTTAAGTCATTAATGACTTTAGTGTATGGTGTAGGAGTTTTTGTGTTTTTAGGGCTTAATAAGGTAGAGAGCTTAGCGAAAGTAGATGATATAGTATAGTATAGGGCATAAAGCTTAGGGCATGGTGCTCGGAAGATCTCGCGATGTCACGGGAGTTAGGAGCATAATTAATTTATGCAGTTTACTGATAACCCCATGCCATACAAGGCGAAAAGTAGAAATTAGTCTCCTGATTGGGCAGTAGGTGAGTCTCCGCATTCTACGGGAGTATATAGACAGACAGAACTGCCCAATAATCGCCATTTTGCTGCATCCCCCATAGTGATATCTGTGCTCTAGGGCCCTGGGGTGAGGACAACCCCAGGTCAGTCCAGCTAACGAACGAGGCTTGCCGACCCCCGCCAACAACAGTATGGTGAGATGGAAATTGGCCAGTTTCCAGATATTTGGAAAACAGTGTGAACAGCAAGCTGGCTAATTTTAAAACAAAGGGGAAGATGTTTTTGCTTCATGAACCTGTAGAAATAGTTATGTGTACCTGCTTTCCAGGGCAGAATGTGCAGATTTAGGAATGTAGAAGAGGAGATAGCAGTGGGAGTCATTTACCTTAAATTTAGCAAGGCTCTCAATGCAATCCTACATAATTTTTGAGGGGAAACAGCCTTTTCTTTCTTCCTTTCCCATCGGAATTTTCCTATGTTTCTTGTCAATGACTGTCAGAATAAATGAAACTAATTTTGCATTTGCAGAAAATTGTGGAATACTTATTTATTCAGCTAGGTTCAGAATTATGACCTTAATGTGTATATATAGAAACCTATCTGTTGACATAGATTCGTTCCATAGTATTCTAGCTATAGTCACCAAAATATAATGTTTAAGATATGATGATGATTTTTATATGGACTTTTATCACTTAAAGATGAGCTAATTAAAAGACATGTAAAATTAATAAGAGTAGAGGTCAGTGAATATTCACAGCTCATTTAAAAAGCTCTTATGTTGGATAGCTCCTAAAATTGTCTGGCGTTTAAAACACCATGTAACTCTTGCCGTTCTGTAGCTTTCACTTCTGTCTGAGGTGATAACCAATGTACCAGGATACCTTTGAGTTTTTGTAGTGCTCTTGAGTGCTGTTTTTAATTAAAGCATTCTTGCCTGACAAACTGTTTGGAAGCGAGCAGAGGAGATTCTACAAGGAGTTTTCAGAGTTTGTTACAGTTTGCTGGATTTAGAGAGCTAGAATAAATTATTCATAAGCAATATTAAGATCTGCACCTGGAGAACATTTGCAAGCTATGTATTCAGTTTGCTGTGTCGTAAGTACTGCAGAATCAAGCCATAATAATAAGATGATTACTGCTGGAATTGCTAAGTAAATATTTGTACCTTTGGATCAGTGCACTTAACAGTTCATGTTTTGCAGTTTGGAAAAGGCAAACATATTAGACTAAGATTCAGGTCTTGAAATACTTTGCTTGTGGATAGCATTTGTCTTAAAACACTTTTGTATAACATATATGCAAAATTCTCAGCAAAACCTGCCTTATTTACACTTGAAGAAGTCTTAAGTCTCTAACTTACATTCAGTCATAAGAAGCATGCAGGCAATTTGTTTGTTCATGATTGCAGCTCTTGGACCAAAGAGTTTGTGAGTCCCAAAACTGAACTAAGAATCAAGATTTATTCAGGGGTCCCAAGAGGGATTGTTAGATTATTAGATAAATTAGGTAGATTATTAAATCTTTATTCTCAGTTCAGTGTTGGGACCCATGATCTCCAGAAGAACTGTGAAGTTTGGTTTCATATCCTTGCAGTTAAACATATCTAACACAATACCTATTTAATGGTTCTTCAGAGACTGTAGAAATTGTTATCAATTAAGCTGTGCCTTAAGAGTAAAAGCTAACTATCCACATATTGAGGTTTCCTGTATTTTTTCTTAGGCTTCATTTATATTTATAGAATGTTTGTCTAAGAATGTTCACCTCAAGAATTAAGGAGATCTTTATTAAAACAAATGAATGTAATGAGAGGTAGATAAGACAATATTTGACACAAATATTTCCTTGCTTGTTTTCCCTATTGTTTTCATGACAAAATTTCTAGAGAGAGTGGATTAGAGCTTCCATTTGCAGGTAATTCCAGTTTGGTCTCTGCTTTATCCTCTGTCAGTCTCTTGCAGCTGGTAACCTCAGCTCATTATATTAAAGAGGGAAAAACAGTGGTGGTGTCATCTTGAAAAGTTCACCTTTGATTTTTCACAGTGGGAAAATTAAGCTTTCAATTCAAATAATGCCTCTAGGCTTTTTCTTGAAAAGATAAGCCTGGAAGCACAAAAAGTTATAAGCAAATCCCTAGACTTTGTTTAATGTGCAAGATAGCTGGAGACTCAGAGTGAAGGTTGAAAAAATAGCCCATCTAGAGAAAGATTAAGGAGTCACAGCTGTAGTGCTGGCATCCGTACTGAGACTAAAACCAGGTGTGTGGTGCTCATTCAGTGGGACATGCATGATTCAGCATGATGCAATTGGAAGGAAGTCATGGGGTGATACAGGAACTGAATTAGCAGCACAAATTTCAGGACATAACTTCTTTCTAAGACAGGCAGGAATGTATAATCAGTCACAAATGACAAAGGCCGTACATACTGCAATGCCACTCATCATTGATATCTAACTTTGCGCAGGTTTGGGGCACTGTGAGCCTGCCTTCTCTTTTTCAGTCTCATCAGTCTCTTTGTGTTAGTTATTCCTCTTTAAAAGGTCATGTGAAGCCTAGAAAGTAATAACTCATTCCTGAGCTGTTCAGAGCTGTTCCTGGGAACTTCTACAGGGTGGTTTGAGATCGTCTTTTAGAATTGCTGAGTGTCATCTGTCTCAATAAGGATACTTTAAATTAGTCTATGCCACTTGAATGCCTTTTTAATTTTTTTTTTCCCTCCCCATTTAGAATCTAACATTTGTCCAAGTATATACGTCCTTGATAAGCAGCTCAAAGTGATCTCCGCTGGCAGGTTTTTCCTTTACACCTGGGGAAAAAATGTGATTTTTTTTTTTTAAGAGAAGTTCATTACTTCAGAGAAATCTGAACATCTGACTCACTAACTCAAACTACTGCCTTCCAAATAGGTTGTGAATTCCTACTATAACCTGCCAGATATTTGTGAATTCCTCTACTCTTTTATATTCTTTATATATATATATATGTGTATATATATGTGTAAACTTCAATACGTTTGCTATATGAGGCCACACCTGGAGTTTGAGGCCGCACCTGGAGTACTGTGTGCAGTTCTGGGCTCCCCAGTATAAGAGGGATGTGGAGCTCCTAGAGAGGGTCCAGCAGAGAGCTACAAAGATGATTAAGGGTCTGGAACATCTCTCGTTTGAGGAGAGACTGAGTGAGCTGGGCCTGTTTTCTCTGGAGAAGAGAAGGCTCAGAGGGGATCTGATTAACATGTATAAGTTCAGGAAGGGAGAATGCAGGGAGGAAGGGGACAGGCTGTTTTCACTGGTGGCCAGCGACAGGACAAGGGGTAATGGGAACAAGCTGAAACACAGGAGGCTCCATCTCCAGGTGAGGAGGAACTTCTTTCCTGTGAGGGTGACAGAGCCCTGGAACAGGCTGCCCAGGGAGGTTGTGAAGTCTCCTTCTTTGGAGGTCTTCAAAACCCGCCTGGATGCCACCCTGTGCCACATGCTGTAGGTGTGCCTGCATGAGCGGGAAGGTTGGACTAGATGATCTCTAGAGGTCCCTTCCACCCTTGAATATTCTGTGATATTCTGTGATATATATAACTTACAGTTACTAAAATGTAGGAACATATGATGTCTTCCATGAAGCAAAATCAAAGCTTGGATATCTGTAATTCCTTCTATTTTTGTTTGTTTGTTTGTTTGTTTGCTTTGACAGTTCCCTCAAAACTGTACATTTAATTTTCTAGAAAAACTGTTAAAGTGTTAAATAAAAATAATTATACATAATATATTTCCACACTATTAATTACCATATTAACTTGTGGCCATTTGGAGAAACAGATAATTCATTTTACACATTTAAGTATTGTGTTCCAATTTGTTCATGTGCCATACTTTGATAAAATTCATTGAGGTAGTTATTTTTCTTTCTTCTGGTGTATTGCTTATTACTTTTTGATATGAAATAATTTAGCTGCTTGGTGGCAGTTGTATTGGGAAAGGAAGTTTTTGCTTTCTTCTGAATTTAGTGAGCATATGTGAATGTGCAATATTATATATATTAGGTATCTTTTCTTCACAAATCCCACAGTAAAGTAAAAAATATTTTACAACTCAGTTTTTAATTTCAACAAGTTGATACAGATTTTTATGTAAGAAAGCTCAGGTCAGATTATGACTCTTAAGAATTTTCCTCCACTCAAAGTCCATCAATTTGCAAATAATTTGCAATCAAGTTGCAAATAATTTTTATACCTTACATTTTCACTGATAATTCCACTGTAGTTTCCAAATCTGGGTTTGTGATTTCACTCAATTTTCAGCCTTATTCTCCCATGCACGTTAGCCTCTACTCTGGACTTTTATTCATTTGCATGAGAAACATTATACATTTGCCTACTTTTCATGGACAAGATATGCAGCAGCAAAAAATAATATTTCCTTATGCAATATATCTGGATTGATAGAAGCTTTCTATCCAATGAAAACATATTTGTACTTTTCTGTTTTTCTTTTTTTCCTTCATCTTACCTTCTTTATGCTTCTTTCTTAAAGAAAAATATTTTTATTCTTTCCGAGTACAAACTTCTATTCCTTCAGAATAAAGGCTTCATAAATTCTTTTCTTTTTTTTTTTCCCACTTTGCAAAGTTTCTGAAGTGCACAAAATGCAAAGCAAAGAGATGTCTTTGAGTAATAACATTTCTGTTATTAATGCTACTATGGCTTTACACTAATGAAAATGAAACCTAGTTTTGATCTGTAGCTTGCAATGTTTGGTATTTTGTTTTTGCAAATTTTCATTATTTTCTCTCATTCCCACCTTTTTGGCATTTTAAAAAATTATACATATACTATAAAAAAATCTGAATTACTTCATACTGTTTACATTTTGCTGAGTTCCTGCAAATTACTTCAGAAAACAAATCTCTTACAGGAACAGTTCTTGTCTAATTAGCTGAACACTCATGAACACGAAATGCCAAAGTTAATGTCTTTCAAATGGCAAATTGTCTTTGTTACCAGAAGCTAGTTTTTTGAATATACTATTTCAAAATTCAAAGATAGTTTAGTAAAATTTGTTAAAATGTTTTTTCTTATGCCTCTCAGAAGAACCTTTTGGGAAAGAAAAAAAACTCCCAGATTTTCCTGTTATTAAATAAAATTAATGATTTATTGGGTCACAAAGACACAGCTTTTGTATGATTCTTGCATTTAGAAAGTTTTTGAATTTACCATTATTAATGGCTTCTCTTTAGAATTACGCAGAAGTCTTTTAAAGAGATTTATTGTTAAAGTTTACTTACAGAATCTTGAATAGCTGTGTTACTTAAAATTAGCCTTCAACATTTCATTTATCAAAAATTGGTCCAAGTCACTCAATTTATGCCTGACTCTGTTCTGAGATATCTCAAGCCGCTAGAATTTCGGGTGTTTAGGATCCATTCTTGTGTATCTAAACATAGGACTTTTGTTTGCTTTAAATGAAAACAAAAAATAAGAAAAAGCTAGAATTTTCCAGAATATGTGTTTATAAAAAGTCTTTCTACCTGGTGGGCAGGTAAGCATTCTTGAACTCTTGTCTGCTTTTAGTTGCTTATTTTCTTAGTAGACTGCTGAAGTTAAAGTAGCCTCAACTCTAGAATTGCCTTGAGAACTTCTGATGTATTTACACATATGAATATGCCTGTATTCAAAAATATATGACTAAATCCATTTAACTGATGAACTATAAGCAACTGGCAGAACATATGGGAGTACAATCTTTTCCAAAGATTTTTCAAATAGATATTTAAGTGTGAATATAAATTGACCATCATATTTAAGGATCAGTCATTAAGTAACTCTGTCTGGAAGAACGGTTGTGCTCATGGCTGTGTGTGAGTAGAATATGAAGTATTTAAAAAAAAAAAAAGATTAAAACAAATCTCTGTACAATGTAAAGTAACATTGCTTATAGCTGAAGTACGTGATAATATTTCTACTGCCCTATTACTACTCAGTAGATTTGGTGGATGATAAACTTGTGTTATGTATTTGGTGCCTAATATGCAAAGATAAGTCTTCTTATGAATTCTCATATATTTATCTTGCCTTTATTTCAAAATATATAAAATAAATAGCCTTTATATATTATGAATATTATCTCATAATATTCAGATAAAAATGTTAAGGGTAGAAATAGAGGAACTAGAAGAATAAGAACAAACCTCTAAAAATACTTTTTTCTGTCATGTCAGTCATTGTTTTTCTGTACTTAGAATACGTGGCCTGTTTCAAACCTGGAGGTTGGAAAGTATTTTCTTATTTTCAGTCTTGTGATGTAATGCATAAGGAGAGAGTCCTTACAAAGTCATTTTCTTTCTCTTCTCCAGGTTGTCTTTCAGGAGGTAAAAAACAATTTATCAACTATCTCAGTCGTGTTTCATTCTGTGCATAGAGGCAGGGAATTTGTATAAAATATATACAAATAAAATATATACTATATACTGTAAAATATAATCCAATTAAACTTAAAGTACATGCCTAATAGTGCTAAAAAAAGAAAAAAATGCCTAGTAGTGCCAATAAAAGAAGAAAAAAAAAGAATTCTGTTGTACTGTTCATTCCAACAAAGATGTTAATTCCCAATGAAAACCATCATCTAAACAGAATGTTATCAATGAAATAGTTTTTTTTTCAGTAAAATTAAAATTCAGCATGATTTTTGCAATAGATTATTTTGTTTTCCATGAATAAAAAAAAAAATCTATAGCACACATGACATTATTGTAAATGTAAACAGGATATAAATAGGCCTTAATCAGTCCTGCCCTTGATGGTACCACCTCTGTTGCTTCAATTCCTGCCCAACTGGCAAGTTGGGCAGACTAGAATTTACTAGGAAACTTCAGAAGACTTCAAGGAATAGGGAGGGGAAAAAAGGGATTGGCAGGTGGAACACCGTCATTGTTCTATAAGATGAAGTAGTGAAAATATCATGCCTTTTACTTGGAGAATAACATGAGATATTCTAAATAAAACATCAAATGATGTAGAACTTTGGGGGAACAGAAGTAGCCTAACTTTTCTTTTTTCTTTTTCTTTTTTTTTTTTTTTTCTCAAAGTAGTCTTTGAAAAGAGAATTATTGTATTTGAACAAAACTTGATACATTTTCAACATATCTTTGTGCTCAGCAGACTTCACTCAGGAGATCTGACTATGTGAGAACATATGTGCATGCTCTCTAGCACTCACTCCTTACTTAGAACTCACTCTTTGTTTTATGTTCTTATTTCTTTGAAGTCTCTCCAAGATTATTTGGGTAGAATGCTTTGAAAATGACAAAAAGTAATATTTCCTTTTTAAAAAAAAAAAGTGAAAAGAATGGAAATATTTAAAAGAATTTTGATATTAAATATAATCATATTCAAAATAAGTTCAGTAGTGTATGCTTACTACTTACAGAAAAAGAAAACAGAAAAGACATAATTTTTTCAGCTCTGGTGATAGTTCTGTAAATTACCTGTAGTTCTGCCACAATCCTGACAGTTTATTCCAGTTCAATCTTTAAAGCTCAAAATAATGTTATATATTTTCTTTTAATAGCATATTTCAATAAAAACATGAAAATATTTTAGAACATTAAAAACAAATCAATTAATACTGTAGACTTGCTGTACAACATTGTGAAGCTCCTCATAAAGTTCTCAGGGTATATATCTGTCAGTATTCATTCTAGGAAACCATCTGCATGACGTATATTTTAAGCAAAGGATAAGTTTACTGCCTTGGGTCCACCATGTTCTGTATTATCATTCATACCCAGTGTGAGAAATATGCCTGAGAGACACAGCCCTTCAGCTTTTAATTTCATTGAACATGTATTGTCTTCATACAGAATAAAGTTAGACAGTAATCTCTATATTTATGTAAAGAGATCTTAAAGTGAGGTATGTTGCATTTATCATCTTTTTGTAAGGACATCCTGTTTCATTTTTCCTATTTTTTCAAAAACAGAAATAGATGAGTGCTCTTGTAAAGAGTAAGTTTTAAGTAATATCAGACTTGAAGTCTCAAGAATAAATCCATACATAGACATGTTTAAAGATGCTAATGATAATGTTAAGAGATTATATTTTGCAGGCTGGCACTTTAGAGATTTTCATACCGTAAAGTGTGTACATTCTCTACCTCTTTAGGATATCCAACTGTTGTGCTTTTGTCCTCTTTCAAAAATATTCAAATCACCAGAAGAAGCAGTTGAAAACAGAGCTATTGTTATTAATGATGAGGTATGTTTCATTTCATGGACATACCTCATTTAAACAGAATATTTTTGCTTGTGTCTGAATTTACTACACAGGGCTGGTTGCACATCTACTTATCAAAAGAGCAGACTCGTTGAGCTGTTGCCGTATGTACAACCAATTAATAGAGGATAAAAATAGCTAAATCTGTACAATCACTCCGTAATTGTATAACCTGTTTTGCTGTGGTTTTTGAGAAAATAATATTCGTATACTCTATTGCTGTTATTTGAACTATTTCTGCCTAGAAGATTTTTTTTTCTAGAATAATTAGGTCTGGACTAATAATAATTCTTTGATTGAAAATTTCAGTCATACTAATAAATGTGTTTCCTCTTTGCACATAAAGGTTTTGAGTGAAATGGTGGGCTTTTGCCTACCATTATTTCATTATTTTGTGAAGGAAATACTGTAACTGAAATTTATAAGTTTTATAGTGCCAATATTTATTGTTCACAGCCTTTAAAAAGAACAAGAATACCAATAAATGCAAGTCGTATTTTGTGCCAGTAAAAATCAGTATGTTTTCCATCTCATCTTCATTGCATCATCTAAGTTTTGGACAGACTATTTATTTGTTTGCAAAATTACATTATGCCCAGAAAAGGATGCCTTAGTCCCAAGAATGAAAATTCAGGTGGCTGCCAATTAAAATACCAAACTATAAAATTTGATTTTGTCTCTAATCTTTAAAAATAGAAAATATGATCCCTGTTGGAAAGAAATGATTCCTACAAATCATATAGTTAAAAAAGCAATGGCCACAGATTGAAATAAGAGAATATCCAAATGTGTTAGAAAAGGAATTTTCATCATGCAAGTAACCACACTCGGAACAGGTTGCCCAGAGAGGCTGTGGAGCCTCCATTTCAGAAAATAGTCAAACTTTGACTGGAAATGGCCTTAAGCCATGAGCTCTAAATTGGTACCTGATGCGAGGGAGTGGATCAGGTCTCCCCTATGCTCTTCTGTAATCTTAATTATTATATGAATCTGTGATCTTGAGGTAATGTTGCTTCTCCTTGGAAGGTGCTTGTGAAGAATGCCTTTCTTGAAGAAGAGAATCACAAAACCAGATCTTGGAAGCACTTAAGAGGAAATGCTAATTACTGCAGGTCACTGTCCTGCTCTGGGGTCCCAAGTGACTTAATCCCAAACTCGGGTCACAGGTGATTGTTACCATCTCATTAGAATCCACAGGCCAGCGGGATCTTCTATGACCATTCTTTCAAATAGATGAGCTCGTTATTTTTTTGTTTGTTTGTTTCTTTCTTTTTTGAAAGCGACCTGGAAAGAGATGATAATAGCTGTGAAAATGTATACTTATAAGAGCTTAATGATGTTGTTATAACCCATGTATGGGATGTCTGGATTCAGTCTGTACTTAACAGATTACAAGATAGCAAGATTCATTTCCTAAAGTATAAAAAATTATTGATGTTACTGCCCCAGTAAGAGATAAAGTGGCAATTTGCCGCAGGAAGTTAGCAGAGTAAAGGAACAATTTCAGAATATTGTGAAAGAACACTATTTCCCATTGTAATCTTCTAACACTCAAAATATGATTTAAGACTTTTTATCCTAACTGCTTGGAACACATCTCACAAGATTTATTGCCAAAGGTGCAACAGTACAGCAACACAAAGAGCTTGCCAAATACAATCAACAAAGTCTTGGACCAAGTTCTATGATATTTTCATAACTTTTCTGAAAAAGAATTTTCTGGTGCCTACCCATTTAAATTTGACAGAGCCAGCCCACTGTAGATTTCATATGGAGAGTTCTGGCATTGGTCTCTGTTTCATACTTTGTTTTGCCTTTCTTATTTCCCAGACAGTGACATTTTCCAATGTTCTTTAGAAAAACTACTTCAGGCAGAATGACAGTTTTGAGTCTGGCTCAGTGTCACATAGTGTATAGATAGAGCGAGAAGAGAACCCTGCAAAACAATTTTTAAAGTGGCCTTGTCAAGTAAGTTTTATGGTTTTATTTTTCTGTTGAAATATTTGTTCAGTAATATCTTCCTAGAGTGCAAAATCTCTTTTTTTTTTTTCCAGCATACTGCTATTTCACCCAGCAGATACAAAGCAATATGAAAACAATCATACTCTACCTTTTTTTAGTGTTGAAAAGAATGTGAATTTTTCTTCATTTCATTTTTTCTTCTTTCATTTAATACTTGCCATTAATTTCATAGTGCACAAGGATTAATTAGTTATGTAAAAGTGTTAGTTTTAGTTGCAGAACTATTGTTCTTTTATATTAAAATGTGTTCAGAAATTCTGACTGAAAGAGAAATTGTGGCGAAATTTTTGGTATCAAGGCTATAAGGACTATATTAGTCAAAATATTCTGATTCCTTTAAATAGTTTTGAAGACAGAAGTGTGGTTCCAGGAACAAAGCAATAGACCTCATAACCATAAAGCAGACTTGTGATTGGAAAAGTTTGTTGATATTTGGACCATCAAAAGAATGTTCCACAAAGGAAAGATGAAAATGATATAGGTTAACTAGTTTGCAAAAGATGCTTGAAATTTTCATCTTCTCTATGATCTACCTGAAGATAACTGGCAAGAATCATGTGGTAACAGATCTACAAGAAATACCAACAAAGATACTGCATTTCATTTTTTTCCCATCTTTTGCTGTGTCCTGCTTTTATGGGGGGACAGCTTTTTAACAATTTTGGAAGGGGAACCTCTAAGCTGCCAGTGAAGTCATTAGTACTTTAGGTTAAAATATATTTTGTTCCGAAGTTGCTACTGATGATGATTTAATTGTCACCATTGCATTAAGAGTCAGTTGAAAAGGTTTTGCTATGTAAAGGATTGAGGGGAAACTAATGAAACAGCTGTGACACTGAAAGAAGAAAAGTTCCAATTAGCACTTGTATTGCAATATTTTTTATGTTTTGTTATGGTGTTGAATTTGTCATTTTATATAAAACCACAATGTTTATGTGGATAAAATGCGAAAGCTTAGAGTGCTGTGCACCTTCTCCTGACTTGCCACTTTCTGGACAGGCTCTGTGTACTGCCTGGAAGAGATTCCTCTCTAAACTCACAGCTTTTTGCATTCCTGTCCTTGTGGTTTGGTAGCCAGCCCTTGCAGCACCTTTATACCTCTCTCTGTGCATTTGGATAGGTGGGAGCCCCCAGCATAACAGTCTGCCCTGCCTGAATTTTTGTGAGATTTGCATTGCACTGCACAAGCCTGTTTACATTAAAAAAAAAAAAAAAAAATACTGCTAGTTATCTCTTCATTTATGCCCAAAACCTCAGAAGACTAGTGATGCACCAAACTGTGTCCTTTGGAAAGTTATGGTAGTCTTAGAAGTTTCCAGGCAGTGCTGGAATTAGCCCTGATGTTGGCCAAAAAATGACGACATTGACGGGAGCTTTACATTAAAAAGAACAGGATTATCTATCAAGGTCTCCCCGGACAAGTATAAAGAATATTCATTCTTTCTAAGACCAGGTTTACCATTTCCTTTGAATACAAGCTTACTGTTTTCGTCAATATAGTATTCATTTGGGTAGTAATGTAATTATTGTGTTGTTCTAATTTCTGTAAGCTTAGGAAAAATGCATGTATTAGCCTAGTCCTGTTGTATAAATTTAAGAGCATAGAAACATACAAATAATCATATCTATCATGTATAATTTATATTGTGAAAACAAGTTTTGACCTCTTGAGATATAAATTGACTCGGGTAAGACATTTGCAAATTATTTAGATCTGTCTTTCAATGTAAATCCTTCACTGGTCAGGTGATTTTCATTTCATTAATTCTGGGTGTAGGAATTAAAGTAATCTACTTCTGCAATGTCTCTACTGTACTCCATGGGAAAAGAGTAAACGACTCTTAGTAACTCATATGCACATTCATACTTGCAAGTTTAATTTTATGTGAAGTGTTTCCCGTTTACTTTTCAGTTACTGCAAATAAATGGTTGTATTACACTTCTAAATGTAGTACTCTCATAGATATGAAGATAGGACCTTCACAAAAATACTTCTGCTTGTTCACAAAATAATAATAATAATAATAAAAATAATAAAAATAATAATAACTTCATACCACTTCAGTGAAATAGGAAACAGCTATTTTCATGCTTGCTTCAGCTCCGTGGTCTAATTAGCAACAGGAACTGTTGCAAACATTTCATAGCTCAGTCTTTGCTCTCTAAGTTTTTTTCCCAGCGAGATTCCACTCATCTCCATGTGCTGTTTAGTTCTCTCTTCCTCCCCCACCCTGCTATCTTTGAAGTACTATTCCACAAGATAAACAGAATATATAGGTAGATTGATTGCTATGAATAAAAAATGGGACATAAACCAGATGTATTAGGGGCCATGATGGCCAACACCAGGACATTTACAGTGAAATTTAAATATCCTACATAAACAATAAAATAAAAAAGAATTTGGTTCTTGCTAATTTAAAAAAAAATATAATGTTCTATATAATACTAATATAAATGTAATATAATATTAATAAGAATATAAACTTGGTATGTTTGAAAGATGGCAGGTAACATATTGCCAATCTTTTAATGTGTAAACTAATGTGGGAAGGTACTAGAAATCGCAATGAATGTTTCAGCTGAATGATGCATAACATTTTGGAAAAAGTTAAGCTGAAAAAAAAAAAGAGCATAGTTATCCCCATTTGGATTAATTATGACTGATTAAAGAATTTATGGGTTATAGATGAATCATAATATGAACCAGAAGACCCTAGATTAAGCTGAAATCTAACAGACAGGTAAATATTTTAAAGAATCCTGTAGTCATGAATAGTTTCTGGGATTTATACCTGCTATCTAATTCATTGGGCTCCATTACTTTTGAGAAATAGACCTATATAAAGTATTGTGGAAAATAGTACTTTAAGGATCTGGCATGAGCATGTATCAGGTTTTTACATTTTGCAGTGCCTCCTTTTGTACCAAACTAATCACTTCGAAAGTCAGATATATTCCATGTGCTGACACCAGCAGCAGAAACAGGGCTTAAGTTCACTTATGCCTGTGAATCCCACTGCAAATGTCCATGCTGCCTGTCTACTAGTACACATAGTCCAGGGCTTGCTCCCAGTTGGCAATATGGATACAGCAAATCTGTTTTTGGTAGTGGAGGCAACTGTAATTGTAAGGATGCAAGCCCAATTGCTGGCTCATTTTATTTAGTAGTATGACTAGCATATTAATATAATATATTTAATAACATTTTAATATTAGTAACATGATTTAATAGTATAAAAATAATCAGGCTGTTTATAGAAAGTAGGCAGCTTTCTTATTTTTCTTCATGATTCATAACACACCTTCCATACTCTCCTAGTCTCCTTCTCCTAACCCTTTGCTCTCTGTCCCTTTGGCCAAGTGTGAAATGGAGGGGGAAAAAACAAACAAAACAGAAAGGTCTCTTCTTGTAGTGTGAATGGACACTTAACTGTTTTGCAGATGAGGTAAAGGAAATGTTATGAAACTGTAGGCTCTGTGCCAATAAGAAGTGCTTGGGATCCTTTTGAAAGAACCTCTTATCTGGAAGTTTGCGCTATGGGAAAGCTGTAGGAATGATGATTTGTGTAGATATTCAAAGGAGAAGAGTCCAAAGGCAAGAAATTAATGCTCAGCATTCTTTCACTTCACATTGACTACTGACAGTGTAGAAAGGCCCAAGGGAAAAGTACGGAATTGGCAAAAAGCCTGGGGTGAGAGGAAAATGTAAGGAGGATGGCAGGAGCAGCTAGGGAAGTGAGGAATGCATGCTGAAGGATAAAACAGTAGAGAGGTGAAGTAATTTGTTGTGGGAACAAGCCAGTTGCAGAAATCTATTTAGGTATCAACTGCAGAATATATAGACTTGAGAGATGTCAACGTAAGAAACAAAATTTTGAAGTAAACAGGTGGTCAAAATGCTAGTGTTCAGTTTGCTTGCTTTTATGGATGACTAATGAAATTTGACTTTAGCAAAGTAAAAATAAAATGTGCTATTGAAAGAAACAAAATTAGGGCAATCTCGATAAGTGAAACATAACCCTTAATTTGTTAGTGTCCAGGCAAATCATTTGGGAATTGAGACCATCTACATTTGTAAAAGATATTCAGCAGTAGGCATGAAGGCAAAAAGACCCTAAGCAAGCACCAATCAAGACTTGCAGCTGCATATTTGCAAATCAAGTTATAATAGGAGATATCTATACACGGAGATATTTAAACACGAGTAACTCTTGCATGTATTAAAATATATTGTTATATATTGTTAGGACTTCCACTTTAAGTTAATAAAATGGGTATTCACTTTGTTAAAATATTCTTACACTTTTTGAATTCTTTCAATATTGGAAAAATAAGAATGTGTCAATGTGTAATTTTTCTTTCTTCAACAGTAAGTATGTAACAGTAAGTATGAACTTAGAGGAAGAACCAGCAATAACAGTCCTTCTGAATATCACTGAAATTAGTTGATTATGGTAGGTGATTCCGTTAGGATATATACAAACTGCATGAACCACAAACATTTCCCTTACTCATCATCCTGAAAACTGAGAGAATTAACCAGCAACTGGTTTGCAAGGGACAGATCTCCATGCTCTACCCACAGTTTCAAAAAGTGACCCGGTGCAGGTCTTCTCTGATAGATAGACTGGTGTGCTCACCTTCAAAAGGACAGGTAAATTTTACTATATGGCCTAACACTTCCACTTCTACTTTGAAGTGTTCAAGCTTTTCTTGATACTTTAGTTTGCATTATCTATTCACAGACATACTGCAAGTTGGAGAAGGTGCTAAACTCACTGATTTTTGCCTGTGTATGGGTATTTTTGTATCTTTCAATGCTTTTTTTTAAAGGTTTTCATAATAAAATGACTTTGCATAATTACAGTTCAAGAATGCCAAAAGTTTAGGAAACTATTTTTGCTTTCTATTGTTGTTGGATCATATAAATAAAGACTATGTACAGTGTTACAGCTCTGTGCTGTTTCATTTTATTTTTCATATAGAGGTACATAGCTGTCTTTTTTCCTTTTTTTTTTTTATATAATAGATGATGAAGGTTTTAGTTATTTTGGTAATAATCTGTCTTTAGTGTGGCAATATGAAGTTCAAGATTTATTTCTCCTTGCACCAAAGTCATACTTTCAATAAGAACTAGCACAAGCAATGTGCTAGAAAATGATAAATACTACAGTTTAATACTTTATTATTATTATTATTATTATTATTATTATTATTATTATTATTATTATTTCATTTTATCTTTTAAGAGCTGTTGGTGTTCTTAGGCTTCCTGTTCACATAGATCAATGACATAGATGTTCAAAATGTGGTTTGCTGCACTTCAATCTTTGAGTAATTTAACAGCTTGAATAAATAGCTGAATTTTAATTAGCACCATTCATAAATGAAAGCAATTTCTCTGTGTTCTCCACAGCATACGTCCCGTCCTCCCGTCCTTCCCTTTCACACGCCCCCCTCCCCCTCAAAAAAAGGAGAATGATAAATGCCGAAAGGATTGAGAAAAAAATAGAAATTTGCTTTAAGATGGAGGTCTAGATGAATCCTTAGCAATGGAGCAAAGTTTTTTGTTGTTATTGTTGAGCCGTGTTATGTTTTTTGCATAATGTATAAGAAGAATCACAACTGTTTGCTTCAGTCAAGATGTTTAGTGTGAGAGCTTTTATATCCAGATATTATCCAGATATTTCATTAACTTTGTAGTCACCTATTTGCTATATTAGAAACGATAAATAGACAGCAACTTTAAACTAAATACTGGTACTTTCTGTCCTGCATTTTATTTCCTTTAATTTCTTCCTTATGGACTTAAATTCAGTCTTTTTCACCGCAATATTTTACTTCTATTCATCCTTTTGACACAAGGCTGCATTATTGGAAGGTTGTATTTTAAATTTTGGAGAGCTTTTTGTGGCCAGAGAAAGTAATCAGCCAAATTAAGGAAAGATCACAGCAGATGGTTCTGTGTGATTTTTCTTTTTCACTTCATTATCAGTTAGTTTTCTGAATTTCAAGGGATTATATCAAGTTTTCATGGCCCCACTTCAATATTTATCAGGGCAGTGAGGGTATGCTGTAGTTCCTGATACATGGGAAGAATTGATTTAAAATTGATTCTTCTTTTAATAAGAATGCTATCTGGTATTGGTAACCTTATCTTTAGGGTTTAATGAATCTAAAATTACGTCTTCCATGCTTTCCAAACCCCAAGTGAGATAAACTAAATTAGTTCTTTTCTGGCCATGAAATACTATGGCTGTGAAGAATTTACCATTTTCTTCATCAAAGAGAAATGACTGACCTTTGATTTCTTGTTTACACTTCGTGGTTGGAATTTTTAGTACTGAGCCATTTACAGAACCCAAGTGATGTTTTCAAAATGGAAGAAATGCAGTATCTCCACCCAATTAAATAGATACCAGCCTTCTCTATTCCATCCCCCTGCTTCCCTCCTCCAAAAAATCTTCCAATCTACAACAGCTCTTTTTGGCTTTGCATTCAACATTTACTGCACCTACCTTTTTTTTGCCAATATCTGCCATATTTATCAATATCTACAAATATAAATAGTTATCATATTTATCAATTGGTAGATATTTATCAATATCTGCCACTATAAGCAAGCAATCTCTATAGATGCTATGGGGATTTCGGAGAATTACGAAGGACGTCTTTAAAATTAGTGGTTTCCATTTTAGTAAGCTTGCAGCAGAGAGCCTGCTTGTCCTCATTCTTCCTATCAGCTCAGAGCTAAGTTAACTTTGTTTTTGAGCTATCAGTTTGGGGGAAACTGAGTGGATAATTTATATGATTATAATGGTAAAAATAACTAAGCTCTAACATTAAGAGGGATGGAGCAGTAAAAAGCAACAACAACAACAAAAAAAGAATGAAGACAATGATGGATGAGTGAGAAAGGGAAACTGCCTTATAGAAGTCTATTATCTCTTTTAAAATTACTCAAGTCAAAGAGTCAAAACTGTAAAAACTTAATTCCTATGAGAAATAACAAAGCTACAGAGGGAGGAAATTCTGGCAGAGGTTTGTTACTGACTATTTAATCAAAATAGGGAAGAGAGTGAAACTGCTCCTTAAATATTCAGCTGTAAAATGCACAATGAAAAATTGTGCTATTACAGGCACTACAGCCTGAGAGAGATTTTGGAGGCATCACCAGATAGTAGAAATAACACAGGGGTTTTTTAAACTTCTAAGGATTATTTTCTGGCAAATCAGCTATGGTGTTCAGCAATAAAGACATCACTGTGGAAAACAAAAAGCAGAGCCTATAAACTGGAAGTTGCAAGTTGTCTGGAGACTAGGCATGTCTGATTACATTCAGAGGAAGCAAAAAGAGGAAGGGCTATGAAGGAATATTTGGGTGTATATGCTTAAATCCTCAAAGAATTTAGGATCAATGAAGACACTTAGGTCAAACACAGGTCCCAACAGTAACTCTCAGTGAGGTTCCACCAGCTCATATGCTTGTCTTTTGGATCATTCCCAGCTTGGTATCACTAAGCAGCCTGATGTTTCCCACCCATCTAAGTTTAGCTGAAAACCTCTACATAGACATTCCTAACTGAGCCAGCACAGGAAGCATACTCAGAGTGATGGGAGCAAAAAGAATATAATCTTTTATTAAGAACAACAGTGGTGGTTTTGACACTGCTTCCTTCTACTCTTACACAGTTGCACAGAGGTGATGATACCTACCTCCGTATGGATAACCTGAATTTGCTGCCCTTCTAAGCCAAGAGAATTATAATTTTGAATCTTCAGTTAAAAATAATATCAACAGTAACAAGTCAAAAACCTTTGCATCAGTGTCATTTCCCAGAAAGGTAAGTCTGAGATAATTAATCTGTTACGGGGTAGGAATTTAGTGGCCCAAGGAAGAGCTTAGTTGTGGCTGTACCGTTCCTTCCATGTATTCCTTGGAAGGATATGTCATAGTATAGCTTGTTTTTATGAAGTCATGGGTTACAGGTAACAGACACTGCATACGACTGATGTAAATGTAGAAAAATGGAATTTCCAGGAAGGATATGAAAGAAGGAGAATGCTTTGATAGAACAGATCAGGAAAAGATAACTGTGCAGAAAAAGAAGCAAAATGCAATGAAACTGGATGAAACTACAGTTCCCATGTCAAATTTGTTCATACTGTTATTATTGTATATGTCTTTAAAAGAAAAGAAATGGTAATCGAGGACTCACCATGCCATGGTCTCTAATTCGTGAAAACTATAGTGGTTCTTTATTTGGAATGTGCTTCCTCTGCGTTTTGTTCAGTGCTTGACTTGAAATGCATGCAGTAACTCTTTACTGATGATCCCATTCTTCAATGTGCAGAAGGCAAAGCAAATGGCTGAATAAGGAGTGTTTTTTATTGGTTAGGCAAAAAGAGCTTCACTTTATCTTAATAATTTCAGTGTCTCTCGGGTAATTTTAAAGCTTCTGTGCTTAATGAATTCCTTTGTACTTGGAATTTTCTCAACCAGGAATGGATATTTCTTATTTTACTTGAAGTGAAAGAAAGCTGCTACTGATATGGAAGATTCTAATAACATTTGTTTATGTATATATTTATATATTCTTGTTCATTCATGGATAATATTTGGATTTACTCTCTTTGATCATTTTCAAGCTTTTTTATTATTCTCTCAATGACTTTCACAGGTGCTATGCTGCAAGATTCAACTCTGTCCTCTGCTAATTATTCTAGTCATTCTAGTCATTTACAGAACTTTTTACTGAAGACGTTTGCTATCATATGGTTTGTAGAAACAAGAAAGAAAGCAATTTGGCTCTGTTACTATTGCCTAGAGGCAGTGCACACAAATGAGCCACATACAAAATTACAATGTGGTATGAAAACACTTGAGACACATGTTGAGACACATGTACAGCTATTGTTCATCTGAGGTCATATCAAATACAAAATGAGTTTATGGACTTATTTATGGACTCATCCAGATTATGGATCGCTATGACATCTGACTTTTTTTTTTTTAATTTTTTGTTCAAAGGAACACCTAGTCCTTTGCAAAGGGCACAAAAATGCAGCATGGTCCATTATATAACCTTACCAAAAAAAGCTAAAAAGTTCTCTCTTTTGTGATGTGTTTCATTGTAGCCATGATATAGGAAACTATTCCTGCTCCATAAATGTTGATGAGTAAATATTTAAATAACGATTTATTAAAAAAGAAAAAAGAGTGAAAGAAGGAAAGGGAGCTTGTTTCATAGCTATTTGTGAACTCAAACTGAGTCAAGTATTCTATAGTGGAAAACAATGAGGAATAAATGGAAAAATCTACAAAGATAGATCATCTATCATTCTTCATGTAGCACAGCAATTTTGGGCATTCACCTAGACCCAATGCAAAAGAGAAAATTTATGTGAAAGTGCAGTTCAGTGTTTATCATATGTGATTTGTGGTCTAGATCCAGTCAGAGAAAGAGATATATACAAGCTTACTAAGGTTTGAGTCTTGATGTACTTCATCTCTATGGAAGATGTTGAGTTGTTTTTCTCTTCTTGTTTCCTAATGAATAGTTCAAGTCAGCTTGTGCTATTGCTTTAAAGGAGGTCTGTAGAATTCATCTTGTTTAATACTCCATTCTATGTGGACTTATATAGAACTGTGTAATGGTGCTTGCAAATATAGAGTAGTTCTGTAATTTTTTGAGGGGATGGAAAGTGTATGTGAGGTAGAGAGACACTTTAATGTCAGAACAAGAAGCTTACCTCTCTGTGGTGACAATGCACCTCTCTTTCTCTGTCTTGGTGAATTTTAGTTCAAAATTCAAAGCCAAAACCCCCAAGTGGCTGTAGTGATCATATATGAAAATACTCTGAGACCTTCTGGTTAAAATGGACACTAAATTTAAGAAACTAAGTTCAAATTCTGCTCCCTGCTCTAATCTAGCCATAGGCTTTAGCCAAGTATTCTTGCCCTCAGTTGCTACACAGGTTTTTATATAGTGTAAACATTAGTGTTTAAGTTCTTAATGTGTATGCATGGAGTGCAGATATAGTTTGTGCATATATATATATAGTGTATATATATTTATATAGAGAGAGTATATATATGTAGTATATGTATGTAGTATATGTGGTCCAGCGAATTACAGCAAATTTCATCCCAAAAATATATTTTTTTGCATTATTTTTCTCTATATTCTTTGCAGATATCCTCCGCTATCCTTGGTTTCATTAGCTTAGCTTAGCTTTCTGTAACTGAAGACTATTGCAGAGATCGTATATGTTTGAATGAAATCAATCTTCATTTGTTCATTCATTTATTTTGTTGCAGTGATAATAAGAAGCATGCTACAGTGATATCTCAGTTACGTAATAATACCTTCAAGAAAACACTCCACACCTACGTTATCAATATGTATATGTTCACTCCCTGCCAAGTAACACTTGAAGTTTTTCTTTGCAGTACTTTTAACAGGGTATGATTAGTCTGTCCCCTCCTCCTGTATGGTGCATGGACTATGAAGAGTATCAGGTTCACTAACCTCTAGTCATCCTGCCTAATTTTCTGCATGGTGGTTTTCTTGTGCCTATTTATATCTTGCCTTCTCAAAGTGCCTCTCTCCAACACAAAAAGAACTGTATCATGGACTAGATGATCTGTATCATGGACTAGATCATCTCTAGAGGTCCCTTCCAACCTTAACCATTCTGTGATTCTCTGTATTTCATCTTTTCCTTCATATTCCAGCTGCTAGTGCAGCACCTGTGAAGTGTCCTTATGTTTCTCTTCCTGGCCTCAGTAAGTGAAATGGAGGTCTCAGACCTCTGTTTCTTGCTGGAGCGAGCACTTAATTCCAAAGTGCAAGCAGTTTCTTGTTGCTGGGTTAGTCTTTCTCATCTTTTCTGAATCATGCAAGGAAACTTGAGATTACCACTGCTGAACAACTGTTCAGGCTTTGATGTAGGTCTGTTTGACTCAAGATAAAAAGACTGTGGGATGGTAGTTTCCATTCTTCTACATGTACTATTGATTGTGTGGTAGCTTTTAGCTGCTTTTAGCACCAGCTACCAGGGTGGCCATTTGCTGTAACCAAGTTGAAATAGGTATGGCATCTTGCCAGCAGGTCAAGAATACTTTTTCACATCTTTTGATTATAAAATTGCACTTTGGGTGACAGTTACACCCCTTTTTATATTTATTGTCATTTCAACTTTTTGATAACTGATTTGTGCAGGGTCTTTTGATTGTTTTTCACATCATTCTGTCTTTGCTGTTTTTAATCTTCCTGTTGCTGCCAAGAACCTGTGTCTGGTTCTCACTCAAGTAATAAAATTCACAGGATAATCAGAAATGCCCATCCATTGAAAGCATATCTTCTAAAAGATAGCTTCAATTGAATAGTTTAAACATGCTCATGAGGATCCCTGTCTGCTTAGCTTTCACTCCTTAACCATCCATGCTACTTAGTTTCTATTATTCCTATATAACCTTCAAAAAGCACTGTGCCTTTCTTCAGGCATACCAAGTTGACAGATCCTTCTTGAAAGGAGATGTTAGCCATTGCTACTCAGCCTTAAGGGCCTACTGAGGCTCTTAGCTAACTATTTCAAACAGGACAAGTAACTGGAGTGACCTATATCCATACATACATATGGAGTCTCTTTTGAAGAAATAAGGTAATCCTATTAAAAAGGCAGCATTCTTCAAGACATGTAGGGAAAAGACTTATCCTATCTGACCTTTCTCATTCTTTCTCCTTTTCTCAGAATCTATTTCACAGAGGGAGCGGTCTAGTGCATGCCTTCTGCTGCTGCTGCTCCTGTGAAATCCATTCTGTTTCCATGTACACTGCTAGAAGTATATTTACCCTGTGCACCACTTAAGGTGCATCTGATGTGATTTCAGTAAATATATCAGACTAAAAGAGCATCTGTCTTGAAGGTAATTTTGCCTGTCCTCCTCCACTAGCTGAGCTGACTTTTAAATTGTTACTTTCTCTTTAGTTAATGAATAACGTTGATTTGAAGGACGGACGTGTTTAGAAAAATAGCTTAGGTAGTTCCTAGTAATATCACTGTGATTTTCTAGAACTCATCTAATCTAACAGCTATTCTGAATTTAAAACTACTGTTAAATATGAAATTAGAGAAAAATGCTAATTAATTTCAGTTCATTCTCACATCCTTCTTCCGTCTTCTCATATTGGATTTTCTCAAATTATATCCATGTTTCCTTTTTGCTAACATTAGAAAGATCACAACTTTTCCCCTTCTGCTGAACTGTTGTACAAATAAGCTGTAATCTAAACTAGGAAGTGCTAGTATTTTTAACTTTGAAAATTTAAAATGCCAGAGTTGAAATAACATTTTTCTAATTATTTCCTTAGATCATTTTAATTGTTCTAACTTTTTCCCCCCCATAACGTGATTAAATATTTAAATGCTGAGCTAGCATTTTGCCTCTCTTTCAGTGCTTCTCCATTTAAATAACTCTTGCTTTTCCAATGATGTCGCAGGTGATGCATATTTGTGCTGGAATTCATTAGTGTTTTTAGTATTTCATGTTCTTGATACAGTCTGAGGAGGTGATCTTTGACAATGCACATTGAGATGGCGTCTTTATGGCAGCACTTTTTGACTGGATGTGTCCTCCTAAATACTCTAAACTCCATTTGAAAAGTTATAGTGGGGAAGAAATACAAAGAAACGATGAAAAAATTACATTTGGTTTTGCATCCTTATTCAATGTACTATATATGTAAAACATTGCCAAACAAGTATCAACAAAATTGCAATTTTTTTTTTTTTTTTTTATTTTTGAAGTTACTTGCAGTTACACAGGCATGTTAAGGTATTTTTTGGATTTCCCTCTCTCCTATCTCTCTCAACCTCTTCCCTTTCCCAATCCAGAGAAGTTCAATTCCTGATCATTTCCTTCTTTCCTGCTGTTGCATATGAAGATGTCATCATATTTATGGAATGAAAAATATCTCTCTGAGGTCACATTCAGTTTTCAGTTGCTGCTTCTGAGCCAATGGTACCACTCAGCAATGAACTGTTGAAAGCAATACGGGATTTATGACAACAAATGAATAGAGCGCAAGTGGTAGATAACAAGCTTGATAACAAGCTTTAAAGATAAACTGTCTGGGATGGTACCATTCCCCAGATCCATCTAAGTAATAATAATATCACTGATAGTATGACGTTAACAACTGGGCATATTTTGATAACATTTTGTTAATATTTTGATAATAATTCTGTGGAGAACTTCTTATTAACCTAGTTTTTCAAATAAGTTAGGAAAACTATGTATTTCATGCCCGTCATTTCCTCCTACTGTTACAATGACATCTTGTGTAGTGCCATAACTATATTGGCAATGGCATATGCCAGTGTGGTTTTGTGTGTATGCACAGCTCCCAGTTTGTATGCATAACTTTCTCTTATTAGGCCTGTAAAACAAAGGTTAAAAAACGTATTTTTTTTTTACCTAGAATATCAAAAGCTTGGTTCAGAATCAATTTATTAATTCATCATTCAATTAAATCCATCAGCTACAGTATTTTCATTCTGTTAGCTTGCAAAATCATGCTACAAAAGTGTACTTGGTTTTATTTAATAATTTAATTTTTTAAGCTATTACAAATGTATACACTACAAAATAAGGGTAAACTTGGGAAAACATACATAATTATTCTGTTAATATGTATATTATTGTTTATCATATATTATAGTACAATGGAAATTATAACACCTAATAGGGAAATACACTCCCTCTGTCTTCAATTTTGCTATCTTCTTTTGTTATCTGTTTGGGAAAGATGCTTATTGTGAGCCAACATGGCAAACTGTAAAATTAGTTAAAATTAGCTATTGCACAGACAGAACCAGAAAACTTAATTCGACAATTTTCCTAGAATACTTGCTAAGAAAAAAAAAAGAAAGCAAAGAACAATAACAACAACAAAAAAGAATTGTAAAAATAGGTTTTTCTCTTTTGCTCTTCCAGGAAATTGAGTTCACAGTTCTGTAGACCAAAGATAAGAAGAAAAAGTACTTGAAAATTTAATCCTACCTTCCTGAAGTTGACTGTAGAAATTTGGAAGAATTTTGAAAGGACGCACACTGAGTTCACTGTAAGGAATAAGCTGAACTTAGTGCAACATGATTAGTTGGAGTTCATTTATAAAACAATAATAATAAGAGAACTTAAAGATCCTAAGCTGCTGTGTAGGGCTTTTGAGTCTTGTGCTACCTCCTTCTCTAGCTGTATAAAATCAAAATGAGGATAGAGTAGTTCTAGCCAAGTTATTTAGGGTGTCAGTGATCAGAAAATATGTCAGAAACATGAACTTTGTGTATTTTGCAAGAGAGATGAACAGAAAATACTGTATTAGATAGTATAGAGTTGTCCAAAACATATGTGATTTAAATAACAAAAACAAATGAAAATTCTCCTAAAATTTAGCAAGTATGTTAACTAGATTTGGTATATAGTATTGTTGATGCTGTTGATATTGTCTAAACCTAACACAAGTGTAAAAGTACTTAATGGTATCCCAAGCTTTGAGGGGGAGCTGCTGCCCCACTTCTTTAAAGAGAATATTTCAAAAAGTTTTGAGTCTCTAATACTTTTTTGAGAACACAAAATACAATTTTCTTTAAATAAGAAAACTTGACCTGCTTGGTGGAAAAATTAAAATGATGAAGAATTTAAAATAAGTTTTCCTGATTGCTCACTCTGTTCGTGTAAGTTGAA
Source organism: Nothoprocta pentlandii (assembly GCA_013398315.1). Lineage (NCBI taxonomy): Eukaryota > Metazoa > Chordata > Aves > Tinamiformes > Tinamidae > Nothoprocta > Nothoprocta pentlandii. Next base: position 101,725 of record VZSG01000607.1, on the reverse strand, counting down.
CACTTTTCTATAGTTTTAATGTTGGTTCAGTAGCTTTCTCATTTTCAACAAGCTCTTAACAGTATTTGGAGATCACAGAAAATATCTATTGTTTTCTAATACCTCTAGATTTGATTGTTTATATACATCTTGCTATTGTTTACTGTCTATTATTTTGTACTTGTGATACCGGCTTCCTCTGATGGTTTCTCGGTCAATCTGTTTCATGCAGAAGCCTTAATAAGCTGAGGCTGCTCAACTCTTCTCAGGAAAAGCATGTTTTCTCATCTCTCCAGACTGTGACCAGCGTTTAGGAAGAGATGGACAGAAACCCCCCTTTTTGCTGCTCAACCGTACCTGGAAGGAGAACAGAAATTCTCTCTGTTGTGGCAAGTTCTATTGAGCAAAAAATGTAGTGTGCTAGAACTCTTAAAGCTTTCTGTAACTTGGGTTTCTAGCTTTTCATTGATAGATACTGATGTGATTAGTAGATTTTGTATTTTATGTAGGCATTTTGTAAACAAACCGGAAGTTTTTCATTAAATTTCAACCTTATTCTGGTGAAGCTTTCCTTGATAATACAAATTATAATATTGAAATATATTATTCAAACATATATATTTATATATATATTGCAGAAACTGCTCCTGTTCACACAGAAGTTGGTTGCTCTGTTACATGTAAGATCATAGTCTTATATCTTTATATATATTTATTTTTCAAGCATTCTTGAGAACATTGGGACTTGAACTCATTTGTCTATGTAAAATAAAATCAGATGGCCAGTTTTGGAGGAAGCTGTTTCTAAAGAGAAATCATTCCTTGTCAATAAAACGCCAGATTGTATTTTAAAAATGAATAGAATTGCTGATTAAATTGTCACACTGTTTTACTTTTTCAGTAATTTAAGGAGATGCAATTAAAAACAAAAAAGGATCTTTAAAAAGGATCTTCATTGAGAATACATGCAAATATAGAGAGGTAAAGGGTATCTTAATAATAGTGGCATAGCTGACATCATATCAAATGATATGATAGGATACTTAATAGTTACAAGTAAACTACTTTTTATTTAACAAAAATGTTGTTGTCATTTCCCTGGGTAAAATAATAGGTCTTTAATAGATCTTGGAATATTTTTAAAGTAGCCTTTTGTCCTTTGTGTTTGCATCCTTCATATATTTGTTTATTTCTTATTCCGCTGTAGGCATCAGATGAACTGCAGACAGGAGATTTTCTATTTCTTCCTCATGAATTAGTTCCTTCATCAGTTTTTTCATGGTTGCTTCTGAATTCTCTGCAGGTTATAGATGTTTGTCTGGAAGGTACTTTTATGGACAGAATCATGTATTGAAAGTGCTATTCCACCAGAGATGCTCAGAGGCAAGTGCTTCCCAACTGCTCTGTCATGCAGTATCTCTGCATAGTCAGCCTTAAGTGGAAAGCAGTGACTTTCATTTGTTGTCATTTCATATCGAAATCTCATCGTTCATTATGATGCACACATGTCTTCTGGCATTTCTGAGGCTGTCCATCAGGCAGGTTTCTCTGTCATGCTGACAATTTGATCTTTAAATGATTTCCCTCTCTCATCCTTTCAGCCATCCATTTTTCCAAACTTGCATCTCGTTTCACATTTGTTTTTCAAGGCCCATGATTTTGTTCCAGGGATGAGCACATCTTCAAACATTTGTGGAGTTTTCAACTCTTTCTGCTTTCTCTAAGAGTTGATGTATTTCGTGCATCCAAAAGGACAGACTGATTGGAACTAAGTTTGATTTTTACCAATGATTTTGATTTTATTTTCACCCTTACTGATGTCAAACTTCTTTCAGTTTTTATCACCCATTATTTGTTGTCTTCTAATAAGGTGATTAAGATAACTAGAAAGGCCTATAATTGGGCAGTTTTTGTCCATTGCATTCTTTACATCAGATTTCCTATGATCAGTCAATATTTTAAATTCTGTCCCTTACAATTCAATGGATTATCTCCAAATCTGACAAAATATGTAGTCAAACCAGTTAATACTGAGCTTTAATGGGATGCTAGATTAGAAGTTAATTGAATGCATAACAAATATGTTCATTTTGCTGTCCGTTAAACTCTCAAACATAAGATAAATCTGTGAATAACAGTTGTCAGGGATCACAGTACTACATATCATATAAAGACTTTCTTTTTTGTTCAGGGGTGTCTAGCACCCCTGAACCAAGTGCTAGAGAAAGAGACCTATGGGGAGAGCCACTGAGCTGGCTCTAGTCTAGCTGGAAATTTCCTTTGCTAACCTAGAAATCTGAGGTAAGTAAAAATTTCTCTCTGACCCCTTCGTTTTATGGAACTGAGGAAAGCACCCGGAACAGAAGCAGTTACAGGCATATTTGAACTTCATGAGATTTCTAATATTTTGATAAGATAAAGTGGATAAAGAAAGGTTAATAGCCCATGTTAGACCAACTGCTGGCTTTACGGGTAGATAGAAAGGATTCATAGTTTACAGAAGCATGAAAGTATCAAGCAGTTTTCTGTGTGTGTATAAGAAACAGCAGAGGTTTTCTACAGCTCTGAATTTTTCTGAAGCACAAGCACTTTTTCCAGGCAGTTGAACTTAACCAGAAAGGGTCACAAATCATTTTGGACATCCTCATAGAAAAATAAGGAGTATTAATAGACTTTAGGCCTAGGAAAGACACTGCTCCAGCCTTGTTTTCTGTGGTGTATGGGGACTGATTGTGGAGCACCCTTCCATCTGGAAGAAGTCACTTCTAGTTGTGGAGCATACTGGAAGATCTAGAGAAAGGGCAGTGATTTTTCAAGGAGAGTGGGCTTAATAAATGAAATGTATAAGCCCAGATACCTCCTGTGCAAAACATGCCCTCTGTCTGTTGGCATTCAAGGGAAAATTCATAGAAAATTTTGCTAAATTCTAGAAGTTTTGCAGACTTTGCTCTGTTTTATGATGGCAGTTTAAAAGTAAAACAAGACCTAACTGCAAGTGCAGTTTCAGGCCCATCTGAAAACACGTAGAAGTAGATAATGTGTCCTTTTATATTCACATGCATGCAAGATGTTAACAGTTGCCATCCTGGGCCAAACTGGAAATGTCTACTGCTACTTATCTACTTCAGTTTTAGTGTTTTAATGTTTCATCCTCTCACTTCAACCTGCAGTCATTTCATTTGCACAAATCATTTTGTAGGGTGAGGGCAGATTTTTTTTTTTCCTCAGGAGCCTAAGTAGAAGGCTTATTTTCAAAAAGAAACCTATTCTTAGATTTCCTTCAGTATAAAATAAAATCCTGCACATGCAAGATATAGCTTTAATTTGCCATGGTTTTATTTTTCTCAGTTAAACTGGTATCGGCTCCAACATATACTAGTAAAGAATTAGACTTTTAAACTCTATTTTGAAATGCTGTTTTTCTTGTCCCCTCTTTGCACTTTTTAGTTATTTCTGTAAGCAGAAGTGTCTGTCTCACATGCATGCTGCCTTGGATTTAAACATCTCAGTGAATCATGTTCCTGGATGCTTCTTTCCTCTCCCTTTCCTTCGCTTCCCAAGCAAACTGAGCCAGGATTAGGTCATTAGAATACAACAGAGCAGATGCATGCCTTTGCTTATTGCAAAATTAGATTTTGATGTATTCTGTTTGAGCTTAAGTGAAGAATACCGTATAGAGGATTGCTGCTTTTATTGCAAGAGCAAGGTTATTTCACTGTGGATATTGCAGGTAATTTTGAAACAGGCCAAAGGTGTCAGTCTGCATCATTGAAATAGCACAGAAATATAGAATACATAAATTTGCTTTCATTTTAGAAAGCAGATGTCATTTGTTGTCAAGAGTAGTGGATCTAGAAAAATCGAGATTGAGTGCTCTATATAAGGTTCCTGTTGACTTTCTCTGACATTAGGTGATACATTTCCTGTGCTTTGCTTTCATCAGCTCTAAGTGAGTGTTGTATACTAATCACATTAAAAAGTAAGGATAATACTTAATTGATATTTAATGAAATATTTCACCAGGCAAATAAGAAATTCATGTTTGGTTGGGTTAGGGTAAATTTTGCATAGCTCAACAAATATGTGCAAGAGGTTCTGGATAAATTACCTCTTAGAAAATGGACAAAAGAAGGATGAGTACTGAATTACCTATTGTAATGTTTTATGCTCTCAAAAATATTTCACGATTATGGTGGCATCTTTTATACACATGAATTACAATTCCTCTTGACTAACATGTACATATAAATATGGATTTCTATTTCCTTACCTGTTAATAAGAAAGATTAATTAAATCAATGCAGTGACTTTGAGCAGCTTCATAGAAGCTTTTTCATGTTATTCTGTTGCTGATTTGGCAGCTTTTGTGATTGGTAGATCCCTCATAAGGGAAATTGTTAGGCAGATGGAAAGGATTTTACATCTTTCTGACATATAAACAGCTGACAGCATCCCTTGATGGTGTTGTTTATGACATGGATTCACCAAACACTGTCTCATTTACTTGAAAATGTCAGCAGCTGGAACTGGGACCAAGGTGGTGACTAATAAGTCTGAATTAATTGCTGCCATTAATTTTAATTGGGATTCAAAATGTTCCAATTTGGTGTACATTTAAATTACTAATTAAGTTTCACTCTGTATACATCTCATGTGAAGCAATTACTGATAATTTGTCTCTGAGATAAATAACTCAAAAAAAGAGCAGAAGAATGCTGATAATTTCCATCTTAAATGGTATGAATTTAAATTTGGCAGTCTCTTTATTTGTCTCTTTATTTATCACTTCTCTAGCAAGTTTCTGTAAGATTAGTACCTTTACTCAGAAAATATAAATGATATCTTTGTATTTTTCAATACTTTGTATGAAATGGTTAGGTGTTTTGTTTTTTTGCTTTAAAGAATTTTGCAGGAAAGGATTTTTCCTAAGCCACCCCGAAGTTACTCACTTTTTTTTTTTTCCCCCTTTTCAGAAAAATTAGTCATTGAGCCACGGAGAAGAAACCTCTGTAACACAGAGTCAACATATCTCAAATTAAAATAGAATGTTGCAGGAAAAAAAAAAGGAATTGTTTGATTGTTTGTCAACAATGCTATGAGTAGAGTATTTCTATGAGTAGAAAACTTCAGATAAGAATAATTAGGGTAGAGCATGGAGCTAGTTAATGGAAAAAAAGTATTTCTTTCAATTCTTACTCATTTCCAAGCAATAAAATGAGAATTATCATATTTTCTGTGTGACACAGCCCACCATATTACCTATGCATGGGTATTTTATTTTGCAATAACATATGTGAATCAATCAGTTAATCTTCCTCTTCAGTTACCCATATGCTCATTTTCCTCTATTGGAATCAAAATAATTTTTATATTTTTCCAATACTTTTCCCTGAATTTTTAGATTTCAGCATGTTTTCAGAGAATGGTCTAGGCTAGCAGGGACTTTTAGAAATCATCTATTCCAACCCCACCCTGCCTATCCTGTTTCAGGGTGATATCAAGCTATGCCAAACTAAACTAAGAATTTTTTTTTTAAAGAACATTAATTGGTACTTCAATCCAGTAGTGAATTTCTCATTATAAAATTGCAATAGATAAAATTTCCAGTCAGTATTTATCACCTGTTTAATTTTCACTTCCAGCTCTGCAAAATTTAATCTAAACTATACCCGAGTACAGATTTTATGTGGAATTTAGCCTTATAGTAACTTACATCATTTTTCCTGTTTCCAAGTTACTTTGCTTGCTAAATGTGTTTGTTCTTGTTCAAATCAGCTTTGTGATTTCTTTTAATTCATTGTTTTCATTTTGTCAGTTTCTCTCTACTAGTTAGGAACACCCACTGTCAACAGCTGAATTCTTGTAAAAATCTTTTTACCTTGATTGTGAACAAGAGAACACTGTCATGCTTTACCCTTAGTAATAGATTATTTAGATTATGTCAGAGCAGAAAAAAAATGAAGGAATGGAAACATGTGGATATATCATAAGTGGGAAGTGACAACATGAACTTACCCAACTCTAACCTCCTACTTACAAAACAAATATTTTAAGAGTAATAGTGAGACTGTTAGAATAGACATTAAAGAGTGTATCTATATGTGGTTTAACCTGGAACATAGTTGGTTTCATAATTGCAGGAAAAAAAAAAATCTGATTCAACATGTCATAGCTTCATCATTTTTTCTCCTACTTGTTTTTGATAAATGAGAACAGATGTAGGAGTAAAAGTGAGATAGTGATAAAAAGTATGCTGAAATCATAGGAACTTACTCATTGGGCATCTTGTCAATAGAAAAAGAAGAAAGAAAATCTAAGAATTTTGCTATCACAGTTTCCTAGAAAGTAAATTGCCCAGGGAAATTTGCAGAGTAAGCGCTGAACCTAAAAGAATGAAGATATAAGCAGTTTGCTTCTTTATACAGCTAAGTGAAACTTTATAGAGTTTTGGGAAAGAACGGAGTATAAAACAGTACTGCTACTGTGGGAGGTGAAGTGTGGTCCCCAGGCAAAAATGAGGCAGTAAGGTTGTGAATGTAAGAGCAGGACCTGCCCATCCGAGTGATGGCCATGTCCTTATTCCCAGCTGACACTACGAAGTGTTGTCATGCTCTACAAGGCAGAGGAGAGCCTAGATATTCCTCCAGCTCACTTTGTCATAAAAATAAACGTAAATGTAGCAGAGTTTGACAGAAGCAGAATCATGGGGATCTGACTGCCATTTTAGAATGCATATGAATACCACAATGTAAATATACAGGACTGTTCTTATCTTAGAACAGGAATGATAGTTTTGTGCCATTTTATGATTTTTCTGATTTTAAAGTATAATGTCTACAGATATTATAAGGCTGAGCTTTTTTTTTTTTTCTATTATTCAGTCTCGTTCTGAGCTTTTATTTTTTTCTATTATTCAGTCTCGTTCTGATGGACACCAAATAATGATGCACTTTTTAAAAGTACTTCTACAAAGTACAAACGAATCAATATAAGTGACATTTTGCATTTTGTTATAAGTAACATTATGACCTAACTACTGTTCTATGATCATAACTTTTTAATAATTTCCATTTTCTGCAGGTAACTTTAGACTTGCCATTGTTTTGGCTGAGCTGGCACTCTCTTTGTTTGAATAGGTTTTATCATATATTTTGTACAATTACAGTAAGTATTACAAGATTATTTGATTAAAATAGTAGTGAGAGGAGAACACCAATCTTTGTTCCTGATGATATTCCTATATTCATGAGTTACAATGTATAAAAATGGTGGTAAAGACGAATGTGGGCATGGTAGTGGTATTCTTTTTTTGTAACTTCAGGTCCTTTTAGCCAGAGAATTCAGGTTCTTTGACAGAAGCAATAATTAAGACAACTCTGGGGAAAAGAAATTACAGTGTGTCAATGATGAATTTACCTCGAGGTTAAGAATTTATAAATACTCACATATGCTCGTGGAAATTTCTAAAGTTGCTTAGAAGGAACTGAGAGCAAAGGTATGGTCTGGAGCAAGAGACACCAAGCATGCCAGAGAAGAAAGATATAACTGTTCCTCTTCCTGCAAATGAACTATCCAGAGCATAGCTGAAACATTTTAGCAAATCACCGCACTGAAAAGTGACAGGTGTATGTATTTTTGCAATTCCTTTTGTCTTGACCAGTCAGTCTAACAGTGTGCACAAGTAATTACTTCTCTATTGCACTCACATGCGTTAGAAAAAAAATGAAAAATAGATTAAATGAAAAAATATTAGAAGAAAGTAGAGAAGAAACAGTATAATATGAGTTAATACATCCTGTTAGCTACAGTAGAAGTTTCTGGCACAATCATTATGGTAGGTCTTCTGCCATTTATGATATCCTAAAATAATGAGCTAAGAATAAGTATCAATAAAAGTTAACTGAATGGATGCAGAATAAATCAGAAGGAAAAGAAGAAAAAAAAACAAGTAACATATAAAGTTCTGTTTGTTATATTTGGAGCCTGATTCAGTTGTAAAAGAATACATATAAAATTACATCTACTCAATAATTTATACATTAAAAGTCCAAGAAAAGATTAATCTTCTGTGGATTACATAAAGCCTTAGGGTAATTTAGACCATAACTGTGGCATTGATGGTAATTTATTATATCTTCAAGTGGTAGCCATCACAACTGTGAGCGAATTTTTTCATCCTTCCCATGATATAGTCAAATTAATTTAATTTCATTATGTGAATATAAAGAAGATTTTAACATTGAATAATCAGGACTTTAGGCAAATGTAGGTGTTACTTTATTCAGTATTGAGACACCTGACACCTTACATTTAATTATTAGTAGTGCAGAGGAATATATTATATTATATTATAAGAAGATTTTAACATTGAATAATCAGGACTTTAGGCAAATGTAGGTGTTACTTTATTCAGTATTGAGACACCTGACACCTTACATTTAATTATTAGTAGTGCAGAGGAATATATTATATTATATTATATTA
>VZSG01000607.1:73266-92442 GCA_013398315.1 Nothoprocta pentlandii | reverse complement strand
TTTTTTTTTTTTTATCCCCCTTGTTGCCAATTTGTTGTAGAACAGGAGTCCTGATTTTCCACTAGTCTGTTCTGGGCAAAAAAGAACAAGCGGAATATTGAAGGCCAAGAACTTATTTAGTCTAATCATAATCCTCACAGTCAAATCAGAGTGATTAGGCTTTGTCCAGTCACAGCGATACTAGCAAAGTGAATTCATGTTGTGTTCCTCTGAAATGCCATGCAAATGAACTTTCTAGTAAATCTCTCTCTGGTGTGATGTTCACCCTTCTACCCCTGGCTCTCCTTAAGGTTGATGGCTCCAGTCTTGTCCAGATGACCGGGCAGCAGTGTCTGTGTCTCCTTCTCCACATCATAAGCTCTTGACCAGGAGGAGTATCGTGCAGGTGCCGATGATTTCTTCCTCCTCAGTTCAGCTAGTCTATATGCTATCAGTTTGGTATGTTGCTAAGAAATTTTTATATCATGCTCTTTCTTCACAGCTCTGCAAGTCCACCATATGTCACAATTTGCTATCTGTGGTCTATTTTACTTCTCTTTGAAGCCTCCAGACCTGGTGTCCCCAAGCTCTCTGGGATGCTTTCTTTGGATAACCCGTAATCAAGCACTCGTGAGTTGTTCATAGCTCTGCAGCTTCCAGTATCACTGGATCCAGTGATATTGTGCCTGTGCAGTGAAGATCATTGCTATCATCCCATCTGTCTTTACTACTTTTTTTTTTTTAGGCACATAGATTGCTCATTCTGCACAGAATAGCTTCCTGTTGTTATTGTCTATTAGTTGCAGAAATACACATAGGTTTTAGATCACAAAACTGTACAAAATTAAGCAATGACAAAACAAAGTATGCGATAATAACTGCTCATCAGAAAGTTGCTGTTAGCTAAAGCAAATTGCTAGGCAGGCCCAGACCTAGCTTGTGTCTTGCCACAAGGAATGAAAAGAACCATTTACTGGGCTACAAGACTATGTCCCCTTTAATTCTGCTGTGTAAATCCTTGAAATAAAATCAAATTTTAATTTTAATTTTGATATTGTTTCTTTCCTATCCAGACATCTTTGACATTAATATTATTAACAGAATTTAAAATATTAAAATATAATATTTGAATATAATATATTTGAAGTGTAATCATTTTAGAATTCAATTCACAGCAGATTTTTGTGTATGAAAATAGTAATAACCAAACTGATCACCTTATTTTATTTTTTACCTCTTAATTGATAGCACAATAGAAATTACAATTACAAAATGCCAGCTGTTTAGAATACCTCATGTATGTTGAACTTCCTTTGGTTTGCTCATTCAGTAATTTACTTTTTTTTCCCCAAATTTTGAAGTAGAATGGGCTGTAGAAGAATAATACAAGAGCAAGACAAAATTAAAAAAGTCTGATCCTGTTATGTGCTTTTCACTTATTTGTTGCTATACATCACGTTACATGATCAGTAAATGCTGATTAAATTTTAATCCTCCAATCAAGAACATATCTGAGGATTTGAAATGTTCTAGGCTAGTTCTTAGATTCTCACTTTAGTGACCTGTGACACTCAAACAATTCAGATCAGATCAAGTTCTAAAAGCTTAGATATTTATAGCTTAATTAACAGTTTGAATATCTTGAGTATTTAAAGACTGGCTAGAAGTCTTGGGAGCACTTTATTCTTTTGATACTTGTAATTTTTTGTGTTTTTTTTATATTCTGTGTATGGAGATATACATATATAAAGATATAGAGCTTAAAACTAAACTATTTTTAACAATTTTAAGGGAGTTTAGGAGTCTTTTAGAAAATTGTGATCCTACTCTTTCTATTTCCACTGCACAGGATGTGTCTGTAATTTAATTCAACTGATTGAGATTTCGTATTTTAAAATCTATTTTTTAATTTAAGGAAAATAAATTTATTTTTGAAATAGCAACAGATTTCTTTATGATGTTTTGTTTTACATCTGTAATTTATTCAAATTCTTAACATTGGAATGGCATTAATTAAAATTTCAAAAGTAAAGAAGCATGAAAATATATGGGGTGTACATCCAGACAAAAATACAATGGTTACGTAGTGTTGCAAAAAGTTTAACATTAGGGATGTCTTCTTTGCTCTCAATTAGATTTAAAGCAGAAGGAGTTTATAATAGCAATGTCATTTTCTTGGCTGAAATTGTATACGATTGTTATACTGGGTTAATACTAATACTAATATGAGAATATTTGATTCATCAATCAGGTTCAAGGCAGCTAATTAAATGTTAGTTTTGTAATAAAATGTCACATGCTGTTATCCTGCAGAGCACTTTACAGATCCCATAATGTAAATCATTTACATGTGTTGGCAACATAATTTAGTCAGCTATCCAAGGCCTGAATTCTCATTTCCCAGGCAGTATCCTCATCTCTTTTCTCACTTAGCCATCAAGCTTTGGACACAATGTTTGGACACTTTTTAAAGACATACTACCTTCTGTGGTTTTACTAGGTTAGGTTGTATGTTTTGGTCTGGTGGTATGTTTGGATCTATTCCTGGTTATCTTTGTCTGCCTTTAGAATTCCCAACAAAAATTGGAGCCTGGTATACTAGCTAGTATCTAGATGTGGCCTTGCATGTTTGCTGGATAAAGTCCTTGAATAAAAATCAAGAGGCTCTAGTTGGTTTTACCATGAGTCTCAGGAGTACATTTTTCCATATCTGTGTCACTGTACCTTGTTCACAGATACTTTCATCTCCTTATATAAAGCATGCTGGCATCCATAAATAGTAACATAAAAAGAGATACAATAATAACTGCCAGACCATGTTCTCAAAAGCTAATAATCTATCTAGAATCAGTGGAAAGACAGGCAGGGGCAATTGTCCATACTCATTCAGATCATCAGTGGCAGGCCAGAGTCTGTTTCCCATTGCTCCAGGATTTTCCTACTATAGAATGTCCTATACTTCACTAACAGATTTTGCTTTTTCAATAGTAGCTACAGTTTCAATGTAATTTCTCTGATAATAATCTTGCAAATAAATATTTGTGCTTTAACCATTTACTTCTCCACTGAAAGCAAGATGGAGACTTTTAACTGCATGTTTTGTATTCAGGTATGCATTTCTTGCCCTGGAGAGCATCTTGGCGCCTGGAAATTATGTTAAAGTCTGTGAGTCTTGAAGGCATTCTCATGAGTCTCATGAAAAGAGCTTAATACTTTACAGGATTGGGCCTTTGTGTCATCTTTGTTCAGGGTCAGCCATCACCATGTGTTTCTTCTTTCAGTGATATTTTTGTGAAAGGGGTTCCTACACCTCAGTGACTAATATCTAGCTGTCTAGACACGACTGTTTGGTAAGACATGTTGCTTCCCTTGCAATCATTTACCGAATCAATTATTGCACGACTCTAGCTCTGCTTCTCCTAGCAGCAAGTCAGGCCACAGATCTTCTTCAAAGCTCAGTTTGTTCTTTACTGCAAGAGGATAAATGAGCTTTTCCAAAATCCTTTGATCATTCTGAATTCAGAATAGTATCCCTCCAGAAGATTTGTAGGGGAGATTGGCAAGTCTTCAAAGTACGTTCTTGTTCCTGTGCAGTTGACTTCCTCTGGAAGGGTATTTTTTACGTATCTTTGTCTACTTTGAAGGCTCAGGAGCTCAGTCAAGTACTGAAATTCATAGAATGGATGCCTCTATAGAAACTTATTATTTCCAAAACCTTGTTTAGGAAATTGGTCCTTTTCCATTTTGGAAGCTTTGGAAAAAAAAAAAAAAAGAGACAGCTTTGTGGTAGACTTGATCACCTTTCTTCAAAGAATAGTTGATTATTTGCGCTGTCCAGTGTAATGCTAAGAACATCTGAAGACACTCCTTTGTTCCCTGAATGAACAAATTCTCTTAAAAAGGTTATTCATATTGAAAATTGATGCTAAAATTAAAATTTAGGAGTAAGTGGACAATCCACTTTTTCTTTCCATCCTTATTCTATTCCCCCTTCCCTATCTCAAAATACAATTTATAATCATCCGTTATTTGTATTGCATATTTGATAGTTTGTTATTATCTCATTTTTAGGAGTTTTCACTGTATTAGCAAAATAATGAAAAATTAAAAATATGAAGATTAATAATAAAAAAGAATAAATGATAAAGATAAATCAATACTGTGAATATATAGAACACCTCTACTTAACATTATAATTCAGCAATGCAGATTTTTGACATAATTTTCTAAGAAAATAGCTGCTAAAACAATTTCAGCTCTTGTTCATTTTCTTGTCCTTCAAAATACACCATCAAAAGCAGTATTTTCATTCTTGATATATATGATATAAACCTGAGCTAAATGAATAGACATAGAAATAGCTGTTATATAAGTAAATGCTAATCAAATCTATGTTTAGGTCTTATTATTTTTTTCCTTTGTGAAAGTGTCTCTGTGAATATTAGGTATTTCATGTGGTTTGATTAAAAATTCTAGATACATTGCTAAATTCTCATTAAATTGAAAAGAAACACAGCTTTTGTTTGTGTGAAGTTAGTCTAGTATTTAAATGGTGTATTGTCCAGGATACCTGTTAATCTAAATAATACATAGATTTAATTTAAAATGTCATTCCACTTTCAGATCATGTATATTAGAGAGTTCATGCTCATCATTCAGTGTCTAAGGAAGATTTTTTTATATTTTGAATAATCTTTTCTGGGTAAAAGCTTGCTTTCATTGTAAATAGCTTTTAGTCAGGAAGCCAGCTGAATAAACAGCTTAAGGTCTTGCAAACTGGTTGTAAAGCTCATGATATGTGCAAATAATTTAGTATTTATACTCTTTCTAATTCCAAAATGGTGGGAAACAACTGTATCATGTGGATAAGCTTTACTAATTCTGAATATAGATTCAGTTCAGAAAGACAATCTTTAAAAGATGGATTGCAAACCCTTCAGGAATAAGTCTTTAAAATTACAAAGAATCCCAAAATTTTGATGTGAATCCAAACTATTTAAGATTATTTTTACTGCAAAGAAGTTTGGAAATCTTGCAAGAGCTGTCATTCTGATAGAATCTACAGTGATTCAACTCTTTTTGCCCCTTTGTTAACTCCACCAGTCTTTGTTAGCATATCCAAACTTAATCATGATGTAGAAATCAAGTCATTTGGAATGCGGGTTTATTTAATGGACTCTAGAGTTTAAATTGCTAAAATAATAGGTAGAGGTTTTCATATAACAATTAATGAAGCTTTTGAACTCAGGGGGAGGAATCCTATAAATAAATAAATAAATAAATAATCCACTTCACATAACCTTAAAAAAAATATGAAAAAAATCTTTACAAAAAAAGTCCTCGTCTATTTATTCAGCAAGAAGTCACTACCTATATCTTCAAGAATTCCCTTACCCATAGAATTTTACAGTATAAGATTATATTTTGGGCAAGTACTCCCTCTGTTTACTCTCGAGCCTACTCGACCACCAATCTTCACCCATTCATTAATAGATTTGTCCTTCATTCCCCTGTATTAATAGCTCTTATCATTTAAATACAGGATTGAAGTGATTTAATTAAATGTATCCTTTATCTGACTCCAATGTCAACTCTACTAGCCCAGGTGACAGAATTAACAAATTAAATTTTATGAATCTCATCCTTATGACAAATGTCACTGAAGCCAACATTTGCTGATTTTATTTTTCCTCTCCTCTTTCTCATCCGTGGGAAAGACGGATCCCCAATGGAGGGGAACAGAAAAGCACTTGGCTTTCTCTCCTTTCTCCCTTTAATCTTTTTTCTGCTATTACATTCCTTCCTCATACACTCGATCATTCACTTGCTTACCTTCTGTCTGTAAAAGGCATTTCTTTCCTACTGCTGAACATTCATCTCAAAAGACTATTCTTCTCTTGTCTAGGATAGGTTTTTCTGTCTTCTCCTTGCTCAGCGTTAAGGTTCAGTCTCACCTGATCTTTCACAAGTCTGACATTTACCTTGTTCATTGAATTGGCTGCCATTTCAATCTGCATTTGGTTCTTTACAGAACTTCAGAACTTCAGCTGTTTATCACTCTTTTTTTTTTTTTCACATTGACCCGTACTGGCCGCAAAACTCATCTCAATACTATATTTTATAATGGATTTAGTCTTTTTATAACTTCTTGGTAAGAATCAAAAAGTCTCACAGCAACATAAACATGTACATCTTACACTCACGTATCTGCTAAAAAAACTCAAGAGATCAAATTCAACATCAAGATATTCCAGCCCCTAATGTCTTAATTTACCTAGTCCCTCACCAAACTGTTATTTTTAACGTTTTTACACATTTATATAAAGTATTTATTTTAATCTGTTATTCCCAACTTCTGTGTAAACTTATTGTAGACCTTCTTAGGTCTTAGTGGGCTAGCACACACTTTCTGAAGTTAAAACCTAACTGATTAAATACTCCATTTATCTTGCCACTTCGCTACTCTGTTAAATTCTCTGACATTTCAATTACTGTCTTTCACCACCAAACACAATATCAAAGTGTGCAAAAAAAATGTGAAGGCTTATTATCAAACACTTTTTATTTTTTAACTTCAGTTTTTGTTATATTGAAAAGTCAGCTGCTTTGATCTGTTTATCTTGCATGCTTCCTCCATTTTTTTTTTCATATCAAGCAATATGATCAGAAAGGAGTTTTTGGACAGATGGTCATATTGACTATGAGTTGTAATTTATATGCAAGCTCTGTCCAGGATTGCATTTGTGCCATATGCACTGGCTTTTACATTCCCTTTGGAAATGGTTTTAAGTGCATGAACAAAGAAGATCTCAAGATATGTCATTTTTACCCCCTCCCTGTGGTTATAAGAAATGCACCTCTGCAAGGTAGCAATGGATGAGATGGCTCTCAAATTTGATATTATATCTCACTAAGTGTAAGGTCTGCCTCAGCTGATGTGGAAAGGTCTCCTAGGAAAAATGCTTAGGCAAAAGATGAAAATTAACTTATATTAAGAGGTGAAATTGAAATGAGATATGGAAATTTTAGTTTATATTTGGAGCCAGATAAACTTTACATAAATTTTCTTCCAAAATATGTATATGTAATATATAATGTATTTATATGTAATAGAATATTATATATAATTGTAGTATAAATGTATGATTTTAAATATAGCACATAATATATAAAATATAATATATATATAACAAAATGCAATACATATTATGTATTATACATAATTTTTTATATAAATATAATTTCATAGCGGCAGAAGATAAATATCTCATTCTTCAAGAGCAATATTTGGACATAATTTATACGAGTAAAATTTTATTATCTCCAGAGAATTCACTGGGTTTGCTCCAGTTTCACTTTAGTGTTCTTTAGATAAGAAATTATATTTAATTAATTATTTTTAAAGTTGAGGAATATAGTCCGGTATTCTGTATTTGGGGGAGGAAGAAGGTTATTTCAGAAGAGAATTTTCCTGTTAGTACATGACACTCTTATAACAGTCTAAGAAATATCTGCTGCAGTTATTTTGCTAGGAGGCATTTTATTACTGCCTCATCAACTCTGCCTGTATTGCACTGTCGTAGAAAAGCATAGGTGGATGCTTTTCTGAGGGGAGCTAAAAGGTGATCTCCAAATTACTGTCAGAAATAAAGATGAGAACATGGAGGTCAGCTCTTTGTCTTCTCTAGTGTAAAATCTCTGGACTGCTTTTTAAAATCTTTGAAAGTGCTTTTTTTCCTGAAAGACAGACAGATTTGACCCTTAACTCCACATAGTGTAGTGAGCATGGAGATCCCAGCATGGATACCTGCCTCTTTCCCTGCCTACACAGATCTCTGGGAATTTTCTTTCTGAAAGAAACAGGGTGGTCACTTTTGTGCAAGAATTTTTTATATGTACAAGGGTTTTTAAGATATATATAAACGTACTCAACTCTTAGTAAAAGAGATTGCCTAAAATAAACGTGTCCTAAATTTCCCAAATTCTTTTAAAATCCTGTCCTGTCATGACTTTGCTCAGGTAATTAGCAATATCCCTTCTATCTGCCAGCTCTGAGACTTGCTTTTGAATATTTAAATCTGTGCTATATTCCTGTGCCATTTTCAGGTTTTGTAATATGATGATGCTTTCAGAAGGTACTTTGCAGGTGGGTATGTTAGTGTTGCAGGTGGGTATGTTATCTTCCTGCACTTATTGCTTATATTAATTCTTGATTCTATAAATATTTACTGCTGCAGAATCAAACTCTGTTGGTCTTCCCAAAGTCAAAGCAAAATCACTCTTATTTTTAAAAGAAAAAAAGGAAATAAGAGAAATAATGGTAAGAACATTTAATTTGAGTCTCAGTGTTCCTGATATTGGTGTCTCTAAGCAAATATAAAAGCTCTGTTCCTGTAATAATCCTTGCAAACAGTCCCAATTATCTCTTTTATATGGCCTATGAGATTTGAATTTAGCTAAATTTAAAAATGGCTGTAAATTATTTTCAATATTAGATAGAATCACCAAATAAATAAAGAGAATTGCAAGCATTCTAAATAAAGTCCTGCTGGCATTTATTTGAGCTAGAGGAAGAAAAAGAATCTCTATCATATAAATCTGTGCAGTTGAAAAATAGTTTACATCAAAAGGTATTTATTGTCAAGGAGCCACATCATACATAAGCAGAATATTAGTAGCTGTGTTCTGTACAGTTTGAGTGCAACAGGAATTTGAAAAATACAGCTAATTAACTGCTAGCATATGTGTATATGCACATATATATGTATATATGCATACACACACACACATAAATTATTGTTTCATTTATAGCATAAGTTAAGCTCATATTGGCTGCTCTTCCTGAAGAGGAGTAAGAAAATATACATGTTCTAATGACAGACCTTTTTCAAACCAAGAAGTAATAGTAAAGTCTGGGCAATATTTTGATCTGTTGGGTGATGTGTAATTATCTAAATAAACGAATAAAAAAATAGGCACTAGCAAGGCAACCAGAAATCTAGGATGGATATCAACAAAGATGCTACTACAAATAGAGATTATTGAGAGAGTTTTGTGATAAAAGCACATGTCTTTTATTTAGGGCCTGTTGAAGTAAGTGGAAGACATTCACTGAAAAAGAAATGCTGTCGAACAGTTCTAGAGCGAACATAAAGTTGTAACAGTGGCATAGGGAAAAAGGAATTTGGGAAATATGAACCAATGTGTCAAGTAGTAAACTGATTTAAAATGAATAAAGAAACTGAAGTTGAATGTACATTTGCTAGGCTGCGTAGCTGTAAAAAAAGGCAATGGCCCACCAAATGGTACTTTAAATGGTGCACAGAATTACATTTTACAGCACTATTCAAATTGCTTTTAGTTAAATCAAAAGCACTCTAAATTCAAAGGAAAGTATATATACTTGAGGTTACCATTAGGAATGTGTTACATTAGTGGCGATGATAGAATGGGTAGCTGGCTAGTATGAACTAGTTTAGATTTAGAATTATAAAAAGCTTGTTTTTCTCTGTGTTTATTTAAAATTCTAGTCACTGGCAGAAATAATATTATGAATTTCAATGAGTATTGTTTGCAGCAGAGAATTGAAAGTTAATATAAGACCATATAACTAATTTTAGTAAGTTGAAAAATAAATATTTTGGTTAGAGATGTAATTAGAAAATGAATGTGATATTAAATCAGAAAAGTAGCCAGCATGTTGCAGTTGTATAAATATAGGTGTCGATAGGAATATGTGCATCTTAAAGAGAATATAGTAAAATGGGGTTTGTTACTGAATGTGATTTGTTTGCATATATAAAAATATATATATTTTTACAATGTCATAATATAGGTAATAATGAGCCATAAAGTTTCACAGATCTCTTTACAATAAGCAAGAAGCACTGCCATAAATATATAACTGTTCTAACCTATCTGAAGGGGAAAGAGGAGTATTAGCTAGGAGTATTTGAATATTCAATATTCAAAATATTGAATATTTTACATATTCAATGTATAAATGCTTTTTTTTCTTTTTCAGGCCACTTCATATAAGTATACAGAAATACAGTGGTACCAAAAATGTCCCACCTTGAGATAAGAAAATTGTATTTTGTATTTTTTTTTCCTCAATAATGTTGTATTGTACTGTCAGATTCAAAGAAACAATTCTTTCTACAAATGCTGTAACCTTTGTCCTACTCAGAGGCACATGTGATACTTTTCAGACCAATACAGATTATCAGTTTTTGTCCTAAAAAGTTGGAAGATTATTATGCTAAGCATGCCAGAGAATTTAAAAATCTGCAGAGGTAAGGATAGAAAGAAGGAAAATGAGATGTAGGAGCAGCAATTGTAAAATAAATATTTCTGTTACATCCAGAATATACACAGTGTATGTTTTCAAGATGCATTAAAAATGTCTGTGCCATGTTGTTGCAAATAAAGAGACTATAAGCTGTAGCACATCATAGCCTCAGGTTCATCAGCACTGCAATGAGACACTCCAACTGATGTTTGGTAGAGACTTGGGGTTTATCTTTATTACTACTTACAAGTGAAATGATTACTTGAAATTTGCTTAATTGTTACCAAGAAATAATGCAAAGTTTTCTTATAGAGACACTCAAATGAAGTAGGAAGTACAGACAATTTTTAGGAATATCATATCACAGTCTAGATTGTAATAAAGTCCTCAAATCAAAAAGTAATAGATGATGCTGTAGACATTAAATGAATCTTTCCAAAAGCACCTAAGTAAATAACAACGTAACAAAGATACACTTTAAATATCTCAACCATAT
Organism: Nothoprocta pentlandii; assembly: GCA_013398315.1. Lineage (NCBI taxonomy): Eukaryota > Metazoa > Chordata > Aves > Tinamiformes > Tinamidae > Nothoprocta > Nothoprocta pentlandii. Next base: position 81,676 of record VZSG01000607.1, on the reverse strand, counting down.
ATTTGCATATATAAAATATTAAATAGTGATGATAGGAAAAAGATGCCTTTCTGAATTGAAATAAGTAAAATGTTAACAACGATCAGGTGTTTTTTGACACAATGAAGTCCAATGTGTTGTGCCATTTCTCCATTCTGTCAGTGTTTTAGGACTGGAAAGGGGAAAATGTTTTCTAGGCACTGAATTTTTAATTAATAAAATGAAGGAAACATTCAGGGAAAAGGAAGACCAAGACAAAAGATCTTGTAGAAAAATTAGAAAATATTCAAAAACAAAAGTAATCTGGCAGGTGGTTGAACTAGCACTTCTAAATGACTTAAGAGCAAGTTTGAATAGAAATGGTGTGTTTGAAGCTTGAAATACAATGGCAAATATCTCATAAAAGATATAGTATAGAGGTCCTAGTTGGTTAATTTATAGGGTTTATGTATTTTGGTGATTTTTTAGCTATTTTGGTGATTAGTGATTCATCTCAGTAGTTACTTAGACATTACAGCTGGTTATAATTACATGTTTGAATAAAAAGCTAAGCTAACCTAGGCCAAGAGATAGGCTTTTTATTTGTTTGTGTTTGTATTTCTTCCATTATAAAACCATGTAATAGTTTAGTGATGCAGAGATATGACTTCAGTGGGAAATGGAATTTATATAATTTCTCTTTATTAAAGGAAACAGAGATGCCTCATGAAAGCCTCATGACCCTAAAAGAAATAGTGCATGTCATATGAAATCCTCTTATGCACAAAATTTAGACATATAAATTTCAGATGTTTAAAGACTGAAGACACTAGTAGTATACCTTTAACTTCCTCCACTTTCTTGTTTTGAAGAACTCACCAAGTACAAGGTTTATATTAATATATAGTTGCATTTTATTTTTATTTTCATAATGATTAGATGACCTTGATATAGGGGAAAGGTTTATTCATTTCCAGGGCCTCAGAAAGGATATCAACAGCAATTTTACTGCCAGTAGGGTTTCCCAGGCTGAGGCATCTGAAGCCTGGTGATAAGTCTGAAGTCAAATCTACTGTTTGCCAGAGTTGCAGAATGTATTATAGGATTATTCAATTTTATTTTTTAAGAAGCAGAGCTGCTAAGCATTTAAAATGCATAAATGTGAATATTGGTGAATGCCTTGAACTCTGGAGAGGAATGGGTAACTGTATAAACTGAATATTTTGTATTCCCTTAAGTTAATTCCCAAATAGAGTAGGATAGTTGGGAGAGTATTACAGACACAGTAACAATTATGGACAGGTGAAATATTTGTCCTTCTTCACCTTCTAAACAGGTACATAAATGCACTACAACCACCTGAAATACAGATGCTGTAATACAACTAGAAAATGATCTGTGTAGCTTATTCCTCTAAGGGAAAAACTGCTATAAAACATTATCTTTTGGCAGTACTGGACAGGCTTTCGTAGTGAGGGGAGCTTGAGTTTTGGATTAAATATTTCTGTTGTTTTGAAATCGTATTCTTCACTGAGTGGTTGGTGATCATGCAATCTGTGTTTAGATCATAGTGCAGGCTGAAGAAGTATTTTTTGCCTCTTTTTAGCTTTCTACAGGCAAGTGATATTTCACTGTACAAACATACTCACTGTACTTTTATTCACTGATTGACTGATAAATCTTTACCCACACTCACAGTATTATGTGAGTTCTAATTAATAACCAAAAGTCAGATATTCATTTTCCCATTCAGTATAAGTTGATGACATTAAATACTTCAGTGAATAAAATGTTAATGCTGTTGACAGTATCTGTTGCACAAAATCCTATGATACCCTGCAATGTTATTTTAAAAGGGGGTAACACCAAGTTTAAGAAGGAGGTGCAAGGTTATACTTGTTATACTCTCTGTATTAAAAAGTCATTAGACTTATCTACTTTTTCAGAGATTCTTTTTACTTTGATTTTTCACAGATAAACTGAGAAGTATCCTGCTACAAGACTGACTTGAGCCTTTAAATGCAGCCAACTGGGCTCTGTGACTGTCTGTGTGTGTGAGAGTGGGAATGATCCCAAAGGAAAGCAGTTTGCAGCTTAGGGTGTTGAGACAAATGGACCATTTTGTTGAGTTTCAGGAGAGAAGCAGTGCAAAATATTTTGCTTTATTTTCTAAGGTGTGAGGAAACATTTTTCTTATTGCCTAGTGCAGTCCCATGTGTCATCTGAATGTTTTTGACAACATGTTAGCGTGTATATGAGGGCATCTTTGCATTTCAATGTACAGTTTTTGAATTTCAGTTTTGGTCCAGCAAACTGGAAAAGAAGGAAAGACTCCTGGGTTCTTTTGGGTGCTATGTATTAGAAAAATAAGGGGGAGCTGAATTCACAGCAAAATGACTTTTTTTTTTTTTTTATCAGAGACACCTCCAGAAAGGCAAGTGTTAGGCTCAAGATCCACAAAAAGATGATTTTAGTAGGGACAGAAAAATCTATTTCCCACATATTACTCATTCAGTGAAATGCCAGTAAGTTATTTTCATTCCTAATGCCCAATAAGCTGAATCGGAGGTGTTGCATCTTTTCTGTGATTATTCAGCCATCTCTTTTTCTTGTTGATATGTGGTATTCTGCATTTGCAATCATGGTATTAATTATCCACAGATAAAGCTATTAACATGTAGAATAGTCTTTAATTTGAAGTTGAAAGTAGAAGTTAACTGTGTGACATATTTAGAACAAATAAATGAGAAGTTGCATCTGCCTTTAACAAATTAAAAATATATCCTTTTATGAAAGGATCATTATTTTGAGTTAAATATGCTATTTACCATAGAAAAAGTCCAATGATTTCCTCTTACCATTCTATATATAATTATCTATTAGTTCTGAGAGTTGCTCAAGTCTAGATGATCACTAATTCCTCATGAAAACTCTTTTGCAAGTTTTTATTGCTATTATGTAAATTCTATCCTTCCCCCAACTTATATAACAGTACTGCAGAACAGTATACTTCAGAGGTTCTAAAATATGAAGGTAGATATTAGAGACATTCATTTTTGTGTGCTTGAACATCACTCACAGAATATCTCTGGAAGCCAACATTCACTGCACTAATAAAAGACTAGCTGTATTACTAGTCTTCTTCAATAAATACAATAAAGCTTGTTTTACAAAAGAAGTGTGTGTATTGTATGTCAAAATCAAGCTAGGAGACCATTAAATCTATGACTGAAGCATATAGAAATTAGTAAATGTTTATTTATGTAGTGATTCTTTTTCTTTAGAGGAAATATGATTCATTATAAAAAGCACAATAAAGACCCTGCTTCTGTAAAAGAAGGCTACCGTAATATATCTGTCAGGCTCTGCCACTTAACTTATGAGGGCAAACTCTCAGGGGCTCACAGATCACAGCTGCAATGAAGTCTTGAGTTCAGCAGTAGTCACAGGTCATACATGAAAACCTTGCCTCATCCTTCTTCCTTCTCTGCCCTCCTTTTGTATATAAAATATTATTAAAGATTTTTCTTCTGTTTTTCTGGCTTGTGGAATCATACCCCACTAGCCAAATCTGAGATGTCTCTCTCCATGAGGACAACTCCTTTAAAATCTTGTGTCCAGGTAACTTTATGTAGATAGTAGGATGGTGAATTTATGTTCCCTAAAGGGGAAATAAAATCATTTACTCATTTATGGTTCCCCTGTATCTATTAAAATGACCACTTCATTGGCTTTTCACATGCTGGCAAGCCTTCGCAGTCTGGGGGACCAGGGCAGCTCAGGTGTGGAACTTACTTGCTAAGCACGACGCAGCTCTGCTGAAGGCTCACAGTAAGCACCCTGGCAGCACACTGAACCCATTCCAGGTGCACAGTGAAATGTCAGGTAGGTCACAGATTCATTCTAATTAGATTGCCAGAGTGCGAAAATGAGCTCTGTCTCTCTCTCCTTTTTAATATAGACAGTATATCAAATTAGAATAACTTGAGCATATTTAATAATCAAAATCTTGGAATTACCAGATAATTAATGTTTTGTTAACCCTATCTGTCATAAAGTCACTGATAAACTTCCTAAAATTTTCAAAGTTAGAAAAGAATGAGTTTTAAAACAAAGCAGCGCAATAAGTCATTAGAAAAGAGAAGATGGACAGGCAGACAAGAGGCCACCTAGTCCAACCTGAACTTAAAGCAGGTACATACTGAATTCAGACCAGTTTGTTCAAGGATTTATCCAGTTAATTGTTAAAAAATTCTTTTTTTTTTTTTTTTGAAAAATTTAAACAAAAGAGATAATAAATGTTAAAATGTCAAAAGCATCAGAATTTTAAAGACTTTACTACTTTAAGTTGTTTTCTAGTGTCATCATGTTTACCTGGCAAGCAAAACTAGCCCTGCAACTGAAACTAAAATATTCCTTTATTAAACAGACCATTCTTTTTCACGGCTGTTGTCTTCCGAGAAGACACTTAAAAAAGAAGAAAAAATTCACAGAATTAAGAAATTAAAGCTTTGTCACAAAAGGTAGGAGCAATATAGTCTGTATGGGAACAAAATGTTCCAAGTTTATGTAGATAAAATGAATATAGTTCCTGTGTTAAAAGATTTAAGTGTAATTGTGTTAAGCAGTGTTGACTGTATGATTGAAAATCTACTATATTTACGTATGCATAGAGTTGGAACAAGCATGCCAACTGGTCTGTTTAAATGACCCCGCAGACTTACTTGCATCCAGCTAACCAGCTAACACTTTTTACATAAAGAAAAATGCAATGAGTGATTAAAAAACAAACAAAGCACTGAATTTTTTCAGTAGTGACTTAATCTAAGAATCTACATTGTTCATATAACAAATAACGTAAGTATGTTGGTATAGTACATATACCATGTTACAGACTTACTATTTCTCGGTCTCTTTTTTTTTGTTAAACAGAAAAGGAATTCATCTAAATGTATTTGTAGCTAGCTGTAAAAGCTTTTAACCATTTCTTTCTTTTCTTTTATTTTTTTTCCAGATTATCATATCTTTCTTGTAGGACATACTGTAAATGATCTGCAGGGTCTGTGACTTCTCAAAGATATTGTTACTGCATTGAGTGACCCGTGTATTTAGGTTGATGATTGGAGGATCTGCTTATTAGTAGTTGTTTAGTGAGAATTTTGATGGTTTTCCCAATTGGTAGTGAGTGGGTGATGGAGGTATGGGATGACCTCAATTTACATAAAAGTATGATTGAGATGCATGACTGTGTGTGAAAGAAATACTAAGCCTGAACAGTAAATCCAATGTTGTTTTGTGTATTTATTAAATAGAGCCAAATTTGTGTATCATTCTGCAATATGATCGAAACTGCTATTTTATACATCTATTAAAGGGGGAAAAAACATCATTGTTATTCTTACTATTTTATTATTGCTGCTTCTATTTACTGCTCATTACTGAGAAAAACATGAATTATATGAACTATGATCTTAGTTAATATTAAATCCATTTAAACTGTAATGCAGATAAACTAATCAAATCTTTCATTTGCTATATTATTATTGGTTATTTTGAAATTGTTTTTGCTTATCAATCATATTATAAAATTCATTCACTTTTGTGACAGTCTTCCATTGAAATATATGTTTGTGTGTGATATTTTTTCTTTCTCATTGAATGTTCATTTCCAGATCTCTAATGTCAAAAAGAAAACATCTTGAGGTGAAAGTTCAAACTACCTAGTTTTATATATTGATTTATGGATGACTCTGTAAAGGGCACCACTCTGGTCTCAAAATAACAGTGTTTTGAATAGGCAGACCGTATCACCTCTGCCCCTGCTTTCAATTGTCCTTGGAAAAAAAAATGTTTCCCATTAATTTTCTTACAGCTTCAGTTTCACTGAAATTTCACTGTGAATTTTCTCACAGCTTCAAGTTTGCCATCAGCCACAGGAAGGCCACCAGTATTTGATAACATAGAAATGGTTTGATTCTGACTTCAGATGTGGGATCAACCTCCTGTACTGTTCGATAAAAGAACAATAGGTCTACAGATTTGGCAGTTGCATATATTATAAACTTCATAGTTTATGTTTGATATTGATATTTAGAAATTTCCACACTTATCAAATTTTTAAATTTAATGGCTATAATTTTCTGAACACTTCATGCAAAGGTCCTTGATTAGTAAACTGCTGTTAATGTCCACAAAGAAAAGAATTTTTTTTGTACCCGTCACAGGCATTTGAGATAGAAAGTTTTCTCCTCTGATATATTTTGTTAAGAAACTTATAAAATTATTTCATTATATGAAATGAAATTAAAAAAAAAAAAAAAAAGACAAGACAATAATTTTGCAAGATCTTTTGCAGGATCTCCCAATATCTGTATGTAGTTCCTCTTCAGAGAACTTCCCTGCCTGAGCAGGGGGATTGGACTAGATTATCTCTAGAGGTCCCTTCCGATCTTAACCATTCTGTGATTCTGCGAAATGTGAGTTATATAATTCAGGAAGAATTTTCAATTAAATCGTTTGCATTGTTGAGTGTTACAGACCAAGAATGGGAATTACGCTTCTCTCTGTCAAAACAAATATATTCATTCTGACAGTAAATGTACAAATGTAAAAAATGGAGGCTATTTGATAGAAAAATATCAACATCAGGCAGATGAACTCTGTGGGAATTCATGCTTATCTTCTACAAAAAGCAAGTAATGCATGCCAGATACATAACAAATCACAGTAGTAATTCCATAAATAAATGAATATTACTAGAACCTGGATAAAAGTTCAGATTTTTATGAGGTGTAGTATTATGTAGTATCAGCAGCATTAGTCAGTCTCTTGAAATCAAGAATAGTCTTTCCACTTATTCTGACAGTTAGGTGACTCTAAATAAGATAAATTTCATAGAATATAACTGTTAAAAGAGAAGAAGAAAGAAGCTAAAGCTGTTCTTCCCCTAGAAAAAAATAGTTATACACTAGAAAAATAGTGTATAACTCACTGTTGAAGTCTGTGCTACAGAAAATGTTGGCTTGAAAGAAGCAAGTAGATCATAGCTGGCAAGACTTTCTATTATTTGAAGAAGTCTATGTGCACCTTATTTGGTTAGAGGATAAAGACAGTGGTAGCTTGCTCTTACAGAGATTGCTGGAATCTTCCAAGTCTTGTTGGTTTGTGGCATACAAAATGATGTAGTCTTTAATAAAGCAAAATAAGAGATAAAATTTGTACTGATGGCATTGTCTGAGCTTAACTGATATATCCATTTTCTATTGTTTTAATCCATGGTAATGAAAAGTACACTACAAATCTTACTGAAATAAAATACTGGATGTGTGTTGGTGTTTGCTTACTTGGCTAGAAGTCCCAATAATTAAGAAATTAAACCCTTGCTGTTTAAGAAAGAAATGCTGGATGCAATGCCTTCGAGAAAGTAATCAATAGAATTGTTAAATTATTGAAAGGAAGACAACAACTCCTGCCTGTCCCTCCTTAAATAAATATATATTATTTTTTGGCAGAAAAGTTTGATTTTCTTGAAGAACACAGTCTTCCTTCTAAGTCTGTGTGAGAATGTTATAATTGAACGTAATGGATTATGATGATTTGTTGTGTATCGTGGATGTATAGTATGTGTTTGAGTGGATGGTGTATGTGTTATATGATTTAATTAAGAAAATGATATTTAGTGAAGTAAGGAGACACAGTATACAGTTAATTTTGAAGTACGTACTCAATAGAAGAAATAGAAAAGGAGACGGATAATAAATAGGTGTATTTTCAAAAGGCTTGATCACTAGAAGCTTAGAAAGTACACTGACTGTGATCATACTTTGGGGAAAGGACTTGAATGTGCACATTTCTGGATCCAGTCTCACCCAGGAATTAGTCAAATTTATGTTACTATGATGCATCATTTAAATATGATTCTATTAAAACCCTCTATGATTTTACAAGACTGAAAATATTGTACCCTTACTTTTGACCTATTGCTTTTTTGTGAAAGTACATATAACTTCTTGTCTACGAGACTTCTTGCCATTTCTCAGGAAAACTCTGTTCAGTGGAAATACAGAGGGAGGACAGACACAGTAGTTAAGCAAGAACTTCCACTCAGAATCTCTTTATATGTAGTGTGCTTTCTTGTTTTTCTACTATCTGAGGTAGAACAAGAAGAGCATTGTAATACAGGAATGATTAAAACCAAACCCCTGTTCTTACCTAGAGGAAAGGAGGGTTGAAGGACTGACTCATAAGCAGGTCTATGTAATATACTTTGGAACAAGCCAGTAGTGATTTGTGTGTGGTTTCTGTGTAAAGCTGGTAGTACTGCAGAGAACATGAAGCTAACAATAGCTGTGTAACATTGTGTAATATCTGTTATATGTGCATACTGTGGCAGTTCATTGAGAAGAGGGATGGTTAATACTGAAACAGCTGAACAGCAGCAAAAGAAACCATC
>VZSG01000607.1:26267-47501 GCA_013398315.1 Nothoprocta pentlandii | reverse complement strand
CACCCTGGGGTGCATCCCATCAGGGCCCATGGATTTGTGGGTGTCGAGTTTCCTTCGGTGCTCTCTGACCCACTCTTCCTCTACCCAGGGCAAACCTTCCTCTCTCCAGCTCACTTCTTGTGTCCCTAGGGCCTGGGATTCTAGAGGGCTGCCCCTGACAAACACAGAAGCAAAGGCAGCATTCAGCAGCTCTGCTTTCTCCTTGTTTTCCATAACCAGAGTACCCAGCCCGTTCACTAGTGGACCCAGTCTTTTATGAAGTGAATGTAATTTTCTTTGCCTTCTTTTCTATACTGAATGCTTTCAGCTTTAGTTTTTCAACACTCTCGCTATTTTAAATATGTAGCAAAAATGATAAAATTAGAGAAGTCTTTCTTACAGACACAACTTTGTTTTCGTTATTATTTTAACTGTATTTAGATATGTTCAGAGTTGTCAGGTTCAGAAGCCCTCCCCCTAGCCCTAATGGTCCCTGTTCCCCAAACCCAGCACCTTCTCAGCCAAGCCCAGGGATTGCTTCCCCAGGTTTGGGGGCTTTGCCATCAATTTTCAATTAGAAATGTTATTCACTTGGTTTCTATGAGAGATTCTGTATAATTTGCACAGGAGTCTCCTTTATCTGATAATATTTGATGTTAATAGATGAATGTTTTGCTATTTTTCAGAGCCTGGTGAATTCATATCCAAGCATTCAAACCATGTCTTTTTATTTTCTCTTTGAAAGACAGATGTAACTATATTCTCAGTCTTTAATTTTCTTTATCATCTAGTACCAGGCTGTATCTGACACATTTCTGCAAAATTACTCCCTGCAGGAAGCAGTGAACTATTCAGCAGAATTCCTTGATTTCACAGTAAGGTGGTACAACCTTGGTAAGATTATTTTTTCTTTCTTTTTATTTCTTTTCCATTTCTTACTGAGCTTTTTTTTTTTTTTTTTTTTTAATCCTGTGAGGAAAATCACTTTCAATGATCCCCATGCTATATTTTACAGTAGATATGCATCTACACAACAGTCTTGTGATTATCAATATTTATAAGATCATGAGAACTGCTAACACTCCATGTGGTGACTAATTTATACCTACATTCTTGATATTGCTTTTCTGTAGCATTTCAACACTCTGTGTGACTGGCTCCACCTCAAAGATTTTTGCATGAAACAGTTGATATCATTGTGTTTCTAATGTGGGGAACAACTCTCCCCTTTTTAAATTCTTCTATGTGAAAGGGGTAAGAGTGAAAATAGGAATGCTCTTAATAAGTAATTTAATGGGCAAAATGAAATTTCAGAGAGTAAAAATAAGTTATCATCCAAGCACATTCACATGTGTCTTCTTAGCAAGCAATTATTTAGCTAGTTTAGGGATTACTATTTATAAACAAGGGAAAGTTAGATTAAATTTTAGCTGCCCTGCCTTCCTGAAGGCAGCATCACAATGCAGTAGGAGTAGCACTGAGAAACAGTAGGTTGTTTCCGCTAAGAGAAACTCCATAGATCAAAATCATGAAGTGCAAACCCTTGCAAATATGGTAGTGTTTAAGTGTTTTATCCCTCTGACTCTTGTTACAACAAAGACCAAAGTGTTTCTGGATGACTTGTGAAAAAACCTAGCTTCATCTTCCTCTCTCTCTCTCTCTCTCTTAGTCTTGTTCTTAATTCTTCCGATGGAGAGGTGTTCTGCACATTTTATTTTACAAGAGGTAAACTGGCATTATAACCACAGAACAAAATAGGACAGTTAGTTATTCTGAAGTAATGTGGACTCACATTGCATTCACAAAACATGTTTAAAGCATGTTTCACGAAAAAGAAAAAGAAAAAGAAAAAGAAAAAGAAAAAGAAAAAGAAAAAGAAAAAGAAAAAGAAAAAGAAAAAGAAAAAGAAAAAGAAAAAGAAAANAAGAAAAAGAAAAAGAAAAAGAAAAAGAAAAAGAAAAAGAAAAAGAAAAAGAAAAAGAAAAAGAAAAAGAAAAAGAAAAAGAAAAAGAAAAAGAACAAAACCCAGCCATATTTGTAGAAATTTCTGGGTTTGTCACCTGAGGTTTTTAAGTGGAAAGATATTACCTATTTTGTATTTGTCCTGCTCTTGTTTTTGAAAATCAGATGAGCTTACAATTTGTAATTGACATTCATGTAAAATGAAAGACAAATTAACTTATGTTTCCAGGGGTCTTTCATGTTTTATTTAACTTTAGAAATCAATCAAATTTTGAAATTTCAATGTTCTTTGTGAAACAGTATCTGTCCTCCCTTTATCTTTCTCAAGGATATCTTATACAAAACCAAGGATAACTCACTCATGTTCTTTTTCAGTTATTTATTTATTAAAAATAACTAAACATAGAGAACAGTTGATTATTCCACTAACTGAACAGTCTTTGAAAGAAATTTAACTCTGGTGACACACATTGAATTAACAAGTCAGGAGTTTAATTCTTTTCAAACACTAACATGTCTGCTGTATTGCTTGCTTGCTTTCTGTCTTGTCACGAGTGAGTCTCCGCTGTGGTCTCAAAGAGAGAAGTAGTGGAAGAAGCTGAAGATGGCAATAAGTATATGCTCTATCTCTAGGCGCATGAAAGAACTTAGGACACATTTTCTGGAACACAGAGCATCTTGTTAACTATTTTTCTATATCTATCCTAAAGCACAATCTGAAAGTGCAGATAGGAGCCTAAAATCCCAACTAAACACAGATAGAAAGCAAAGCACCACAGAGGACAGGCCTGCCCTCTTGCATGCATTAACCCCCAGTTTTCATGCAGGTCCTTTGAGGAGACCTTGCCAGACTGAGGGAGAAGAAATGCAGAGGAAGTCCTGGATAAAGACAGATGCTGAGGAGGTGTAGGAGACTGTAAGTTCAGTGACTGAGAAGTTTTCACAATTCTAATGGTTGCTAAATTGTTTTTCAGTTCTGTAATAATACAAGCTTTCTCTTAAAATTTCATTTTCTTCTGTTTAGAATGCAAATTACCTTAGGTAGGAACGTTCACAGTTGTTTTTTGTCACAGTTGAAATTCTTCCATCTCCATATGAGGAAGAACTTCTTTCCTGTGAGGGTGCCAGAGCCCTGGCACAGGCTGCCCAGGGAGGCTGTGGAATCTCCTTCTCTGGAGATCTTCCAAACCTGCCTGGATGCCGCCCTGTGCCACATGTACTGGGTGTCCCTGCTGGAGCAGGGGGGTTGGACTAGATGATCTCTAGAGGTCCCTGCCAACCTCAACCATTGCGTTTTTTTACAGCTTTGCCCAATCTCTCTCTCTCTCGATTTATTCTCTGGCCAATATCCTTTAAAAAGAGAGAAAGGAATTCTAACTTGACATATCATTCACAGTTTGAACTTTAGAAATAAAAGTAGGTTAACTTACTATTTCATCCTATCTTTTATAAACTTGTTTTCTAATAGTAAAGAATTGGTGCCCATTGGAATGAAAAGGGAATTGAATCTTCTTTTTTAAAAAAGGAAATAGATACTAACCAAACATTTTAATCACTTTATAATTGTAATGTTATAAAATAATTCTAAAGTTCCTTTGAAATCTGATTGCTTTCTGTGAAATTCATAAGAGCTAGTGCTACCAGAATTTAATAAATAGATTCTTAATCAGTAGCCTATGACACAGAACAGGACTGCTGAAGCAACTCCATCATTAACTGTAGAAATAATTGTTATCAAGGAGATTGTTGATATTGGAAGTATCTAAATTAAGGGTTTATGAAAGGAGAAAAATATCAAAAATGTTCAAATATGTATTGGGAAAATAAGCAAGCACATGTTAAAAACAACTTATTGATCTGAGATGGAAAACAAATTTTTACTCCTTAAGCTGAGAATTGTGTGATCATAAATCTTGCTGTATTGATAGTGATGTTACATAACAATGTCTATTGAGCTAATCAGATAAGCATGACATAAATAAGTTAGTTGTATCAGCAGTGTAATCGCAAATGGATGACACCGAGTGGTAAGGAACAAGGCAGTTAGTCGTACAGAAAAATTGCTCAAACCCTGAGTAGTTGCTTGCACAAAATTGGCTTCAGAAAGGCACGTTGCTTAAAATCAGTATGAAAACCATCAGCATTTTTCAGGATGAATGATAATATATTTTTAATTTTAAACTGGCAGTCAGGTAGAGAGCTGCAGACTTCTTAGCTTTCTCCCTAAAATTTACATTATACAGGGAGAGCTAAGTGTTCTCATGGTCCTTGTAATGTGATAACTTGTGCATTACAGACAGCAAATCAAACGTGTTGGAATGAGCAAAACTAATAGTAAGTCCCTAGTCTCCTCTTGTTGGTTCCATAAAAAGTTTGCTTGGCAGCTACGTTTCATATTATGTTGTACTTTTGGAAATCTGCCTTTTGCAAGGCAAGGTCTCTTTTTAGTGAGATTAATTGATATGATATTTGGAAAATTGAGAGTGACTTCTGGTATACCAGACTTATTTCTAACTGTCATGTTTTCCTGGAAGCCACAATGCTCTTCCTATTATTTTTAACTCAGTTCTATTTATTTGTCTGAAAAAGGACTTGTTTGTCTTATATCTTTAGTATACTATGGTGATGTCACTTTTCCAACATGATGGAAGCAGCAAATTCTCTTGCACCACCATTGTGGATTCAAGCAGCTTTTCTTAGTCTGATTGGGAACATCTTTACTGAGGTGAGGAGCTGTAAAAGCATTACAGCAGGTCCATCTAATCTCTCTTCATTCATAGGATCCTTCAAAGTCTATCAATACATATTTAAGAGTGGGCAGAAATCCAGGAGGGATACAACTGTTAACTAGCCTTTATCCAATCAGTACTTATATGTTTGCTTGTCTGCAACTCAAAATGCTAGCCTGAAACTACGATGTATACACACCTTCCCTACTCTCAGTTTCCTGAAGATAGGCCTCTTTATCTATTCTGGTAAGAATATTGCTTTCTAAATTCTTGTTCTATGCAAAAACAAAGGGGGAGAGGGGATGGAAGCAGAATACCATCTTTCACTTTTTCAAGTGCTTTCTTACATGATTTTTGTTTATTGTTGAGTGCTATTTTTTTCCGTTCCAGGAAAAAATCCTGGAAGGTGTGGTACCTTCATGTTCTTGATATTTTACATGATGAAAATCACTCATGAGTCCTGGAGAACTGCACTGTGTTGCAGGCAGAGGTGAATCAAGTTCAGCGTGCTTCAATTTGGAAATGCAAAATTGAGTACTTGGGTGTGTGTTTTTAAAAGATTTTGAGAAACAACAGAGGAGCTGGCAAAGTTTACTATCTTTTTAATTTACTTTTTAAAACAGTATGACAATTTTATATATTTTTTCTTATTTTTGTAATTAACCAATTTGAATTTGACAGCTTATCTTCTTTTATTCTGCCTTCAGACAGAAATAATATGCAAAATAACATATGACCTGAAAAGAATTAAGAGCAATGGAATTCCTGATGAGTGTACAAAGTACTCTTGCTAGTTCAAGACTGTAAAAATTGCAACATTTTAAAAATCTTTTATCTATCCTCTTCATTTCTCTCTGCTAAGCATTGTTATATTGTTTTTAGAACTTTTCCATTCTGCAGATGAGTGTCCCATGAAAAGTGAAATTTGTCTATATGAAGGGAATAGCTGGATTTTCATGTTTAATCTTGATATTGTATATTTATCGTATGTTTATTCTACATAGTCAGTAGCTGACTGCAACTTATTATATTTATTATTAATAATGTCTTGATTGTGCTATGTTGGTTGATATAAATAATTTTAGGCTTAAAAAAAACTTTCATGTTCTTTCATGTTCATTACCTGGTTTAAGTTTCATTTCTGAAATAAGTATTGATAGATTCAAATATTTTTCTAAAGTTATTTATTCCATTTGCATACTTTTGTTACTTCTGTGTATACACTCTCCCTTCTAGCTTACAAAATGTATATATACAGATTATTTGAGTCTCTGTGCTTTGAAGATTCCTAATTTATAAAGAATGTATGAACCACCCATCAGCATCCTTCCTAGGTTAATCACCTCTTGTGTATTGTCTGTGATCTGTAATAACTTAATTGACCTTTATACAACATTTGACAGCACAGTTGAAGAAATAATATAAATGTTTGTCAGTGAGTTATGATGCTTTACTTTTTTTTTTATCAGCTATTGAAGCTTAGATAAAAATGAAAGCTCAAAGCATCACATTGTCTTCAATAATGCGCTTTCATCTGTATTATTACTTATTTAACACTTGGGAGCAAAAACTGATGAATCTTTCCCAAGCTCAGACCGTGATTCCTCTGTGATGCTGCAGAGCTGGGTAGTTCTGCAGGTGGTAGAAAGTCCAGCAGTGCAGATGGTGAAGTTCCTAAAATTACTTGAAAACTCTGTCTCCTGGATATTTTCTTTTTTTCTTTTTGTCATGGCCTTTATGTCAATGCACACAAATATGTCCAATGTTTCATGAGCTGTTTGTGATTATGTCACTTCATCAGGTCCAATGAAATGAATCAGTTTTGTCTTAGATATAGTAACTAAAGCTTTTCTTTCATTTAGTGAAAAGGAGCTAAAATGCTACAATGCTAAATACTAATGCTAAAATACAATGCTAAATACAATGCTAAAAGCATTTGTATTTTAACACTCATGCATGATCTGGAGTAACATTTCCAAGGACCTGAAACAGCTGTTGGGATAGCAGCACCATCTTTTTCACTTTGCAGGCAAGTAGCATGGTGGGCATACCATTATAGTGTAAGGTTTCCAAACCTTACAGTTTGGAAAAATCTCACTCTTTAAAGTCATATAAAAAGCACTGAAGATTCATAAATGCATCTAGATGCCACCCTGTGCCATATGCTGTAGGTATCCCTGACGGGGCAGAAGTTTGGACTAGATGATCTCTAGAGGCCCCTTCCAACCTCAACCATTCTGTGATTCTGTGATATGTAACTCGGTAAGATAATCCATTGTTTTCCCATCAGGTATGGCAATAACACATCATATTGCTATATACCATTTTCAAAGATATGAACTAGTTTTAACTGATTTAAGTAAAAAAAAAAATTCTTGGAAGTTTCTGTCCATTTCTTGTCAAACTTTTATGTTCTTATATGTCTTATAGTCACATAGTCCTATAGTTGAGATAAGCAGAACAAGCGAGGCCACATAATTACAGGCTAAAATCATTGACAAATACAGCTGGATTAACTGGTGCCAAATATTTTAACTTCAAGTGTAAGTCCCCTGAAATAGTATTAGAAATTTTAAAACTAAAAACAAATATATTTGCAGAAGATCATCTTTAATTATGAAATCGTTCATTTTGCTAAAAGAAGTCCATATGAAAGCCTGATTCAAAAACTTGAAGTACTTAAAATCCCTTCCCTTCAGATGACCAGCTAAGCATAGTTGCCATGATCTAGTTAAAATTTCCCTTCTTTACATAACTCATATCTGATCAGATACCTCAGCAGAAAAAGGATCTAAAACAGATCATTGTGATTTTTATAGTTAATGTAAGAGAGAGATTGCAAAAACTGAGCCAAAATATAACAAATCCTTTATCTGATCCCTGGCTGAAAGTGCCAACATCACATTTACAAAGGACTTAGCTACTGCTGTTGATATGCAAATGGCAACTGGCTGTCATCCTGCTGAGTGTGCAGCTGGGTATTTTTTAACCCTCTTTACATGAAATAGAGAGAGTTATAATGCTATATGTGAGTGTATAGATCTAGTTTTAGAACCTGCCTAAAGAAATCTGAGCTTTTACCACAGAAAAGTGTAAATACTGCCAGATCATAGTCAGTGTATAGGCATGCACTTGTGTTTCCTTTCTAGTGCTTCACTTTAGAGTTTATATTCTTTTATTCCTTTTATTACATTTGTTTGACAGGAAGGGAGCTTGATTTTATAAACAAATAACTAATTTATCTATATTCAAGGGGGCATGGAGAAGATCTAGATTGCAATTTCTTTTTCCTTTCATAACTTGTTTATTATATGAAATTTTATTGGCACAAAACAAAAGCAAATACCTATATATATATATAATATATAGATAGATATATAGTTAGTAGGTCCATCCCCCAAACTGGACAACTGGACACCAGAGGCTCTGCATTAGCAATCTGAAAGCTGATTAAACAATGGCATAGTAAAGAAATATTTTGCACTGTTTTTTGGGGGGATGTGTGGGAGGCAGGAGAGTTATTTTTACTTCCGAACAAATTGTTCCAGATTTGACTGAGGTAGAGAAAATCCTAGAGGAAATAATTCTCTTTACAGATGTACATTTATATTTTGAAAGACTGACAGCTTAATTTTGACCTCTATTGACCAGCATGTATAGCTGGATGGCAACCAAGCTACAGAAACTTAAAAAGGAGGACTTATAGCAGGAAATGTGAATTGCATTAACAGAAGGGTAACTGGCCTTAAAAAAATTGATTTGTAATCTAAAACTGTGATTCAGAAATGTAATCCTTCTCAGAATAATGTGTACTTACATGGAAATCCATGCAAGTGTTAACCACTCTGGCATCTAAATGCTCAAATTGCAATGCTCTTCTTTGGAAATAATTTAATCTGTCTCATTGTATGCTATAGGCTAACAATGAATTTAGTTTCTGTGTTCAACAAGGATGCAACGGCTTGTAATTTTGGAGAAAAAGACTTGAATTCTAATCCCAGAAGACCTGAGCGTTTTTAATGGTCACAGAATTGACATCAACAAGGAAAAGTACAGGGTCCTGCACCGGGGTAGGAATAACCCTAGGCACCAGTGCAGAGTAGGGCTTGACATGCTGGAAAGCAGCACTGTGGAGAGGGATTTTGGAGTCCTGGTGGATCATGAAGCAGCAGTGTACTTGTGGCCAAGAAGGCCAATGGGATCCTGGCCAGTATCAGGAGCAGTGTTGCCAGCAGGTCAAAGGAGGGGATCCTGCCCATCTGCTCAGCTCTGCTGAGGCCACACCTGGAGTATTGGGTGCAGTTCTGGGCTCCCCAGGACAAGAGGGGCGTGGAGCTTCTAGAGAGAGTCTAGCGGAGAGCAACAAAGATGATTATGAGACTGGAGTATCTATTTTATGAGGAAAGACTAAGCGAACTGGGCCTGTATAGTCTGGAGAAGAGAAGACTGAGAGGGAATCTGATCAATAAGTCTAAGTAACTGAAGGGAAAATGCAGGGAAAAAGGGGCCAAACTCTTCTCGATGGTGGCTAGTGATAGGGCAAGGGGCAATGGATATAAATTGCAACACAGGCAGTTCCATCTGCATGTGAGGAAGAACTTCTTTCCTGTGAGGGTGACAGAGCCCTGGCACAGGCTGCCTAGAGAGATTGTCTAGTCTCCTTCTCTGGAGATCCATCTGCCTGGATGTGACCTTGTGGCACGTGCCCTGCTTGTTCAGAGAGGTTGGACTAGATGATCTCTAGAGGTCCCTTCCAACCTCAACCATTGTGCAATTATGTGATTCTGTGACTTTTAATATCTTACACATCTATATATATTTGATGACCCATAGTTTGACCGTGCATGAAATTACTGTTTGAATTTTTTTCTTAATTATCAACCAGTTTCCTCTCATCTGTATATAAATGGTCAAATTACAAAGCTATCCATCCATTTGCACTTTAGTTTTGTGCAGAACACTTTGTGAAATATCCTTCGGAAAAATGAGTAGTTGAAATAGCTTTCCACAGCAGCTTCAAAATCAATTTGAAAGCATTTCTCATTTTCATAGTAAATAAGGGTGGATACAAACTGATGTCCCCTATTACTTCTATAAAGGTGACAAATTTTTGCATATCAAAATATTTCATGTTTTATAGCTAATTAAAAATGTTGCATTCAATTAAATAGTAAGCTACATTTTTAAAAAATAACTAAAAACAAATATTAAAGCTATGTAAACATATTGTGTTTACTATCCCTCAAAAACAAAAACAAATGAACAAACAAAAAAACCAGCCTTCCCCCTGTAATGCAATTGTTAAGTTATTGTTAAGGTACAGGTAATACGCTATTTACCTTGTCACCTGAAACATTGTTCCTCTTTTAATTAGCTATGAAAGGTGACTGGGTAAAGTTTCTTTGGAGATTTGAAAACAGATACTCTTTTCTTATATATTGTTCCAAGAATATGAGCCGTAAAATATTTTTTTGTAATTCTTATATGATTTTCTTAATCTGGAATGCATTTTTGTAGCTCTTCTTGTGTCAGTTCAAGCATAAGAAGGAATGTAGCCTTTTGATTCATCCTACTGAAATTGAGCCATTACTCTGAGGTACCTAAAGCAGAATGGTAGAAAAATGAAATCCCTATGTAATCAATGATGGATGATGAAAAGAATGATTTAGTTTTTATAGAAATCACACTGTGATTCCCCTCCCGACTCAGTAAGATCTCAGGTCTGGGTACACTGCTCAGTCAAGAATTCAGACCAGCATTTCATGACAAAACACTAGCAAAGCTTTTAATTTATGAATGCCTATTCCCTATTACATCAATCATATGAAACATATGTTGACACCTGGTAAAATTCTATACTTTGTTTCTATGGGAATGAAGATTAGATTTCGGCTTATATCTGTATGCTCTTAGAAGTTTAATGAATCAGAAATAGAACAAAATGTGTTTTTCTTTCTTTCTTTTTTTTCCCACAGGATTTTCTTTCTTGTTGCTGTTTTTTTTTTGTTTTGTTTTGTTTTTTTTTTTTGCCAGTGCTAAAGCATATTTAAAATAATTAATAGGCATCTTTAACTTCACTGTGTTCTGTGTATAAGTAATGCTTTCAAATTTTGTTTTCTTTTTCATCAGTCTCTCAAGAAACTGCCTCTCCAATTTGAGAAACCAGATTCCAGGTCCCTACCTTAGAGAGACCCATACTTGGGACTTTAGTTGATCTTCTACCATTCAAATACATACCTTAAAAATTAGGATTTTTATTGTTCTTGTAAACATCTACTGTGAAATCTTTTCCTCTTTAAGCAGACATTTATTAGATAGTGGATGATTTTAATCTTGGCCTTTTGTGTATAATGTTGCTGTTGTACTCAATGAGTAGTCTTACTCTCTTGTTATCATTGACAAAATAGTAGATTAGCTTTAACAAGAAAGATTAAAAGAGATTAATTCTGTAGCCTTGCAGTCAAGAGAGTCAGACAGGATGTGAAAGACCGAGCCATGAGATGTCAGGAGCAAAAATGAGTGTGGGTCTGCCAAAGTGGCAGGACAAGATATTGGAGCTGTCAGTGTATTCAACAGTGACAACTGATCATTTCCCTTGTGCTGGGTCTCTCATGATGTTCTGGTAATCATTGCAGGTCAGGAAGAAAGATCCCTGTCCATTGCAATAGCTGAATATATTGCTGGGGAAGGGAATGGAATATCTGGTGGAAATGTTTAGAGGACTGACAAGTCAGGTCAGTTTCAAACATTTGAGTAAACTTTACTACATTCATGATGAGAGTCTGAATTTTATTTTCTCCACAGAGTCCTGTAAAAGTAAAGTATCTTAGGTAAAATTGTCTATTATCTGAAATGAACCAGACTTCTAAGAAAATAACTCAAAAGCTCCATGAGAAGAACAGCTATTTCAGAGAAGTATCATTTCTAAGAGATTATTTTGTTTTGATTCTTCCTTAAATTATATTTCCCCTCAAATCACAAGAATTAATGCAAATGGGTGACAAAGTGCATTTAGTTTATAGGAAAATCAAGGTGAAATACTGTAAAGAGTACTTGATTATTTTTTCATTACAGTGTACAAACTGAAAGTAATTCCATTCTATTTAGACGAATTATATTCATTTAAAACTAGCTTAAGATCAAAATTATGCAATGCTATTTTGAAGAGTGTATTTTATATGTATTTACACACACATATTACATTTATTTTAAATCTACTTTTTGAACTGACAAAAGAATGAATGGCAAAGAGAAAGTGCTACTGCCATTGTGAGCAGAGTCTGAATAGGTGATGTAGACAGTGAAAGAACTGCGATGAAGCTTCTAGGAAAATAGGTATGATCCCACAAAATGTAATGTTTGATAAGTAAGTGATGAAAGGAACCTGAGCAAGAAGATAAACAAAGCAAACTGTTAGTGTGAGAAGTGAATTTTCCCATTTGCAGGAATGCAAAAGCAACACTAGCCTAACAGATATATGGAAGGGTTTGTGTGATTTCTTGGAAAAATGAACATGTAAAAGCAGTTATATATGGGTGACATAGTGGACTGCAAAGAATGAAGAAGGAACAGGTTGGCTAAAAGAGTCTGTGGGTTGAAATTGTTTTGAAAGGTCATTAAAAGGCTAATTAAAAAAAATAATGCTTGGAATCTTCTCTGTTTTCTCTGAATCTGAACAAAGATTCTTTCAGTAACATTAAAGATAAACACTGTAAGGAACTGTCTTCATGATAGACTTTGTTTTTCCAGCCAGACTGAAAATCAATGCAATTCTCATATTCCACTACAACTTAGCCAATGAATTTGTTGATAAAATCTCCAAAGCAGTAGGTTATAAACAATAGAACTGAAAGGGATCTCAAGTGATCATCAGCAGTAATTTTTTCTGCCTCAAAGTAGATTCAGTTCTATGTAGTCTATACAAGAAAATTGTTTGCCTAGCCAGTTCTTAAAATTTTCCATCTGTATAGCTTGTATAAGGATTTTTTAAAAGTATTTAGACAATCTTGCAATAATGAAGGAAGAAAAATTGTTCATTGCCACCCTTTCTTGCTGCAGTCATTTTAGTAGTACAAAATACCAACCACATCTCCCTTCGTATGTTCTGTTTACTAGACTAAGCACCAGTTGCTTCTAGTTCACACAAATATTCGGTTTCCTAGACTACTGATTATTTTTATTTTTACTTTCCACAGTTTTATGGAACTATGGCCTGGGTCTTAATCATAAGATTTCACCTGTAACCTTACTATGTTAGAATTCTTTTCATGTATTTCACTTTGCAACTTTTCTGTTAGTTTCTCTCAATATGAGATTCATTTTTCACTGATGAATAATGGGTTATTCTGTGCTCTATTTATGAGATATTGTGGAACTGCTGCCTGACCAGTCATTTCCCATCTTGCTGTTTTATCATTATTTCTTCAAAAGCATAATGCTTTTTCCCTTCTTCTTGCCCCTCAATCTTAATGAATTGCAGTCTATCAGTTGCTAAAAATATCTCCACTTCTAGCTCTATCCTTCAAAGTAAATTCATCCTATTTCTGCCTCATATGATCTCCACATTTAATGAATGTTCCATATATTGCACATCCAATTCATTAATGTTTATATTGAATAATAATAGAACAAAGAAAGTCACAAAATACCTTCTGACCTTCTGTTACAGTGTTTATTTTCTGCATAGAAGTGATTGAGATGAAAAAGCTGAGAGAAAAGTGCATTGTTGAAAAAGCTTAAATAATTTAAAAAAAATAGGAAGAGTAAGAGGGAACTCATGCTTTAATGTGTACTAGTGGTCAGAATATCAGGGAGGTAGTTTTTCACATTATTCTTCAGAGATGGTAAAGCAGAAGTAGAAGCATGAGTTTATGCACCCAAGGGAGAAAATTTTCATTGTTGCTGTTAGTCTGTTGCTTTTCTCTTTGTCTTATGCCTTCTGTCCCACCAGTGTTTGTATGTCTTAAGGTGCCTTTATGTAAAGATTGGTAGGGAGATGGGGAGCATAGCAGCTCTGAATAAAATAAACAACAACAACAACAACAACAAAAAAGAGAATAAATGAATATTTTCTAATGTAGCAACATAAAGGACTTCATCTGGTATGGATTTGTGCCAGTACATTTTCTTAACTGTACATTCACTAGTGCCAGGCCAAAAGTTCATCAAAAGTTTTCTCTATGTGGAAAATATGTATCTCCCATATAGACATTCACAAATCTAACCTTATTGGAAGGAATATTAAATTAAAGCAGCAGAGAGTACTGGCTCATTCTTTGAGGCTTTATCAAAGCTGCAAACTGTGGCAGATTGCAAAACCTCTGAGTCAATAGGCTGTTCAAAACACATCATCTGTGCATAGAGTTGCTAACACTAAGAACAATTTGCTGGCTAGTCAAATTTCTTTTCTTTTCAGAGAATAGTTTGCCCCAGGCCCTGAACAATATATATATAATAAGAATGCAATCCAGTGAGTATGAGGTGGTCAGGGAGACCAGGGCAATAGTGCTGGTTCAGCCTATTTTAGGAACATCCAGATACGTAAGTCCAAAAAAAAAGAAGGATACTGAGTTACATGTTGTCTCTAAAATGTGCTCCATCAATTCTGAAAATAGGAGTTTTAGAACATAACTTAAATGCGAAAAATCAGCAAAAAGCAAAATAGTGAAGCAGTGTATTATTCACTTATAATTAACCATGTGCTGTGTGACAGGAAGATTTTAATCCATTGCTACCCTATATTTAATATAATGTGAAAGCAATGTTTGAATGGAAATGGGAAAGTAAAAACAAAGAAGGTGCCATGTCTCCTTAAAGGAATGGTTTCAAGGCAATATCTCATATTAGAAAAATGAAACATTGAAATATCACTTTAAGTAAGACTAATAAAATATTTTAATTAGCATCACAAAGTATGTCTTTCAAATATTGAAACACCTCAATGAATATATTCTGCATACAAATTAGATAATTTTGATTTGTGAAGATGATAAAGTTGTAGTGAAGAGCATATTTTCCTGTGCATTCATTTCCTAAAGAGCCTTTGGAGAAATAAATGTGGAAAAAAAAAGGTGCAAGAATTAAAAAAACTCACCAAGAAATTGTCAGTATCTTTCAGAACTTGGCTCATGTAGTTAGACAATATAGAGTACTAATAACATTCTCTTTTTTTCCTAGGTATCTACTGTTATTTTGAATTTCTGATATTTTTTCATATTTACCACCTGAAAGGCCATGGCACTTCATAGCCTATATCAGGGATCTCAACCCTGCATCTAGCTGTCAAAAAAAAAAAAAAAAAAAACTGAGCCAAAAAACAGTCTCTGCGCTCCAACATCTATCTATTCCTGTGACTTAATTGTCTATGACAAAAAACAACAGACAGATATAGATAGAAGAAAAAAGAGCAGAGCTAAAAATAGAAAAGAGTGGAATAAAAAACGTGTGCTTTCTAGAAATTATAGTACATTTGCAGAATAACTGTTGTATGTCTGATATTTGCTATATTTTAAATTTTTTTCCACTATAATCACATTTTGCCTTGTGACATGTAATTTACCTGACCCTCATAAGTTTTTCTTTTCTGCTTGTTGCATTCTGAGGAAAATATGCCTTGGCAAAAATTAACCTCTAGTTAAGCTCATTAATAGTGGTGCTCTATCAGCATAGCTCTAGTGCTTGGCATCAAGATGCATATGCTTGTCAAATACTTCTATAGACTTTTAGCCTAGCTAAAATAAATTGGTTTCTCATGAATTTCTGGTGGACTTGGATTAGAAGTTAAATTTGCAAACAAGATTGGTATTTACACCTATTTACAGCCCTCTATAATCCCTTGAATAGAAATGAGTTTTACATTCTTCTGCAAGCAGAAATTTAATTAAGGCATTCCTCTTTAGTAGAATGCTTAAATACTAAAAAACCTTCTCATAGGTTGTAATATCTCCCACTGCTCCAGCAAATATATATATGCATAAACCAGGCTTACAAAAAACAGGATTTAAAAGAGATTCAGAATTGTTCTGAGATCTTATGAAAAGACTGTTTGTATGTATCCCAAGACTATAACTTCGCAATAAGCATACACTAAATAAATGTTTTTGTTTTCTTATTTACTGATGTCCCGCTTCACAAACTGAATCTCTTTTGCTTTTCTATGCAAGAGAATATATCTGAATAATTCAAGGAAATTTGAAGGATTGAAATCAAATATTTAAAATGTATCTTTTTACTCAGTCACTATTTTATTTTACTAATTCAATTCTTAAAATGATCTGTAATTTTTCTTACCTTCATGTGTTAAGAAACACTTTTGTTTGATTATTTGAGTACAAAAGATCTCTTATGTATTTTTTTAGAGCGTGAAAATGGAACATTTTACCAGGATCAGTATAACATAATTCATTTAAATGTTAAACATTTCAAGCATACTTGTTAATTACTAAAAAATTCTAAAAAAAACCAAATCCATAATAACATGTCTTTATACATAAAATATGCAAGAAGGAATATTTGTTCCTGAGAGGTAATCATCCATAGTTGATTACACGGCAAATAAAACTTAGTATTTTCAATAACCAGCTGTTGTTTATTATGAATACACATTATATTTCATCAATGTGACTATTATTTCAATTTTATAACAAAAGAAGATTCATTTACTGAGTAAAGCAGAAATAGAACAATTTATTCTTTCATTGCTTTGTAGCACAGTTTTATGAGTTCCTTATATTTGGTCTTTTTTTCTGGTGATTCTGTTTGCTGAAAGGTTTGAAGTGGGTAGTTGAGGGTCAGACTTACAAGAAGGAATAATAATTATTTCAGGAGGGATAAATTTGTGAGGAAATACTGAAGTTTCTGAAATGGTTGAAGCTATTCTTCTATGACATATTCAAATTAATTTTACAAGATTATCTCACTGTAGCTAAATTTGTCTTGAAGCATATCTAAATCCTTAGGCTTGACTGTAAGGATGACTGTAAGAATGTAACTAAAGTTACATTCCTGCTATAATACATATCTAGGTGAAGACGCAAAGACATAGAACTCTACGTATTATAAAAACTGATGAGGATGGCTTGTCCTGTAAAATCAAAGCATATAAATTGTGAATATGCGCTTCGCTGATATTCCCTCCGTTGCAACTATGATAGTACTGTTAATTAAAACTCTGCGTTGCAGGTACTCAGTGCCGCAACTAACAGATGAAAGTGTGATTAGCATCAAATGAAGGTAAATTGAATTAATTCCTCCTGGGGTAGTAAGATATCTAGTGCACACTCCCTCATCCCAAAATTCAGAATATTGCCTGTTGCACTATAAGAGGCATCTCTCCAATGTGAGACTGCTTGGCAGAGGACCAAGAGAAGCCACAAGGGGCTTCTCTTGCATGCAAAACTCAAAAGAACTTCTTTAATAACTCTTTTAATATGCTTACAGATTCTTTTAGACCTGTGAGAGATTTTCCTCTGAAAAGAGATCTGTTACATAAGCTGTTTGCAGGTTACTGTGCTTTTGCATCAGCTCTGCCTAGACCAGCAAAGAGAAGAAATATCAACAGGCTGGACACAGGTGGTAAATCACTGCTTACATCTACTGATCATAGAGATCTGTATGATGTGAGAAGAAATGGAAGAGCAGGGATCGGGAAGGCTACAACTCAGTGTCATGTTGTGACCAAATTCTGCATCCAGCTGGACATCTGTAGAGCCACTGGCATCTCAGAGCTGTGACCTGCTCTGTCTAGAGCTTCTCCTTCCTTTGAATCCATGAGACATGAGGTACTGTTTTCTGCCTCTCAGCTGTGCTGACGTGTTGAGTGAGAAAAGCTGTCAACTCGGACGGCCAGTCAGGGTGGCTGATAATTCGCTTTAACAACATATGAGTCAATAGCAAAGTTCTGGAGCCAGATTCCAAGTTACCCCAGTGTAACTATAGTGCAGCCTGAATATGAATATCATCAGGACCGAGACACTGGCTTTGCTCTGTCAGTCTTCAGTAGCTTTGACATAGCAAGAAAGAAAATAAAATTGCATAGTATCAAATGTGCACTTTCCCCCTCTTCCTGAAAAGGTAACACACACAGTATAGTCTATAAACACAGGATGATTTTTCGTCAGGCGAAGTGTTGGTTAACTACTTCCAGTTGCTGCTTTCGATGTAAAAAGGAAGAAAAATTTCTCTCTTACACATTGGTAGCAGCTGGACAAGCTATGTGTCACTACTGGTCTTATGTACGCACATGTACTTTCTCAAACACACGGAATTTCTCTAGCAGTGACTGATATAATTGCAGTAATACTCAAATGACTGAAGGAAATTTTTATTTCTACTTTAAGATTTTTCTGCCCCTGGCAGCTTCTTCTGAAATTAGGAGGTAACATGTACCAAATGTACCTTCTTGCCTGATTTGTTATCATGAAATAACAGTGTGACTCTCACTTTCATTTTCCCACTGGCTTTTTTTCTTTCTGGGATCTTTCTAGCAAGGAATGTGAAAATTAATCAATTATGTGATATATAAGCCTTATGTGATTGATAGTATCATCCTTTGCTATATTATTTTTTATGTTGTTGATGATGTTGTTACAAATAATGCGGCCTCTGGTGAGGCCGCACCTGGAGTACTGTGTGCAGTTCTGGGCTCCCCAGTATAAGAGGGACGTGGAGCTTCTCGAGAGGGTCCAGAGAAGGGCAACCAGGATGATTAAGGGAATGGAACATCTCTCGTACGAGGAGAGGCTGAGTGAGCTGGGCCTGTTTTCTCTGGAGAAGAGAAGGCTGAGAGGGGATCTGATTAATGTGTATAAGTTCAGGAAGGGAGAATGCAGGGAGGAAGGGGACAGGCTGTTTTCACTGGTGGCCAGCGATAGGACGAGGGGTAATGGCCATAAGCTGGAGCACAGGAAGTTCCATCTCCAGGTGAGGAGGAACTTCCTTATGGTTAGGGTGACAGAGCAGTGGAACAGGCTGCCCAGGGAGGTTGTGAAATCTCCTTCTCTGGAGGTCTTCAAAACCCGCCTGGATGCCGCCCTGTGCCACATGCTGTAGGTGTGCCTGCTTGAGCAGGAAGGTTGGACTAGATGATCTCTAGAGGTCCCTTCCAACCTTAAATATTCTGTGAAATAATACTGTTTAATTTCTAGTATACGCTCCCTTGTTTTAACCTTCTTATACTGGGTAAAGTTCCAGGCAAGGGTGCTAAGAGAACTAGTGGATGTGATTGCAAGACTGCTTTCTGTCTAATCTTTGAAAGACTGTGGGATCAGGAGGAGTCAAGTAGATATAAAATGTTTTGCTGATACTAAAAAAAGAAAAAAGGGCAAAATGTAAGATCTTTATCACTGATCTTTAGGAGGCTACAGAGGAGGGCACCAACTTTGCAGGTGACACCAAACCATTCATTATAACCTTAAGGGCAGGTCTTCTGTGCACAAACACAGGACCAACAGGAATATTTCTCAGTGAGATGAAGTTTCTGTGCCCAGCTGTGCAATATGAAGAGACCTCTGCTCTATAGAAATTTCAAATGAAAATATGTTTTCCTTCTATTCTTTCCTGTTGATTAACTTCAAAGGTTAAATTTAACTTCAAAAGTTAAATTACGCTGCAGGTAGGCCCTTTCAGTGCAGTTTGGCAAAAATGAAGCTCTTGCAGCAAGCCCCAGACTCTGCAAACTTTAAGGAACCTCCAAACCTAACATACAAACCATATGAGAATGCTGCAACAGAATGGTGTAAATATAATGATTTTTTTATTTCACCTCGTAAGTTAACAAAGAGAAAAATGGGAGGACTGTCCCTGCAACGCAGCAGCAAATGGCTTGATGTATTAGTGAGTTCACTTAAGAATAAGCACAAAATCACTCTGATTTTAGATGTCTAACAAAATGCATGCATTAAAATGCTGCAAGAAGTTTTCGCATACATGCTATCTTTCTAGCCATGTTTTTTTCTCCACTAAGTCAGCTGAGTGCAGCTCTGGTGCTAAGTGCAGCTTCATGTAACTTCAATAGTGAAGAAACTTGAGTTAAAATGTTTTTTTCCTTTTTTTTTTTTTTCCTTTTTTTTTTTTGTAGAGGAAAAGATCTGAGGCTACTTTCATACCTTGGTGTGAAGCCTTGTGAAACACTGATTTTTTGCAGTGTTCAACTACAGATACAGCAGCTCCACATTTCACATTTAATTATCAATTATTTCCACAGGTACTTTACAGACATCAAAAAGGAATTACTAATGTCCTTAGGTACGTTCCTCACACATATCATGACAGACCTGGATCTTCAATTGAGGGTTTTTTTAAGGTTCTGCTCGAATATGAAATTCAGGTTTGCAGATAAGCTTTCAAAATGAACTGGTACATGTATTTTGTGAGTCTGTGTTACTGTAATTTGTCATTTATGCTTATAAATAGAAGTATGAGGATTAATTATTTTCTACAGCTTCTACACCTGATTGGCAGTGCTGGAAAGGTGCAGTGAAGGAAGAAACTTCTGAGGTGTGTAGTGTGTTTCATGCAGGGTTGCTAACATGATGAATTAAATCAATCTATATTTTGAAATGGTTTCTCTGCTTTTACAAGATTACCTTGAAAATAATCATTTGCTAACTTATGCAGAGTGGTCAAACACACTTAAAAGAAAAAGAACTCATATACCTTTATAGAAAGTTTTTGCCTAAGTTATGCATCTCCCTGGAAGGAGAGAAAGAAGGGAGGCCTTTAGCCTGGCCTTAGGGAGCAACATTAGAAGATCTGAACTTCATTTCCTTGTTTACAAATACGGATGGTGCTGATTCTTCTCCACATGTTCTGTACATGCTGGGAGCTGTCTAGGACTGTGTCTGTCCCTTACATGCTTTTTTACAAGTTAGATGGCAAAGATGACTAATAGAATCACAGAATCATTACAGTTGGAAAAGACCTTCAAGATCATCTAACCCTAAAACCACCACTGCCATGTCTGCTAAGCTATGTCCCTAAATGCCTCATCTATACATTTCTTGAACCCTGCCAGGGATGGAGGAGTACTCCACTGCTTTCCTGAGCACTGCTTTCCTCTGACAAAGCTTCCCCACTCTGTGTGTGTAGAAAGTGCTGCTAATATCTAACCTGAAGCTGTCCTTGTGCAACTTGAGACCATTCCCTCTTGTCTTATGGCTAGTTATTCCTGAGAAGAGATGGAGCCCAGCCTCACTACAACCTGCTTTCAAGGAGTTATAGAGAGCGATGAGGGCTCCCCTGAGCCTCCTCTTCTCCACATTGAATAATGCCAGCTCCCTCAGCCACCCCACGTAAAGACTGTGCCCCTTAACCTGCTTTGTTGCCCTTCTTTGGACATGATATAAATGATTTCCAAAACCATTTAGAAAGCATTAAGCATTTCTTTATATTCTTCTTGGATTAATACTCTGCCAAGTGCTGAAGACATACATTGGAAGAAAGTTGTTTCTCCTTTATAAGACTTTTCTTTCTTTTTTTTTTTTTTTTTTTGATACTACTCCAAGTAATATCATATTTCTTCAACAAAAATTATAGAGAGGCAGATAGAGGCCATTTGGGAGACCCT
>VZSG01000606.1:446376-485330 GCA_013398315.1 Nothoprocta pentlandii | reverse complement strand
CTCCACATGTTTACCCTCAGGCCTACTCCTCCTGTTTACTCTCAATCCTACTCCCCCTTTTTTACCTCAGTGGTATTCTCTCTGTTTACCCTCTGTCCTACTCCTCATGTTTTCCCTCAGTGGTACTCTCCATGTTTACTCTCAGTCCTACTCCCCCTGTTTACTGTCAGCGGTGCAATCCCTGTTTACCTTCATTCCCTATTCCCTTGTTTACCCTCAGTCCTACTCCTCCTGTTTTACCTCAGTTGTATTCCCACTGTTTACCCTCAGTGATAGTCCCCCTGTTTACCCTCAGTTGTACTTCTCTTTTTTATCCTCAGTCCTACTTCCTCTGTGTACCCTAAGTCTTTCTGTCTTTGTTTACTCTCAGGCCTACTCCTCCTGTTTATTCTCAGGCCTACTCCCCCTTTTTACCCTCAGTGGTACCCCCTCGTCTTACTCTCACTCATACTCTTGCTGTTTCCACTCAGTGGTACTCCCCTTGTTTACTCTCAATGGTTGTCTCTATGTTTACCCAGCACACGCACTCTTCGGCCCTTCATGCCCAAGCCTTGCAATGTGTCACTCTGAGATAATTTTTTGGCCTATTATTTATTTTCTACTTGGTGAAAACTTTTACATAAAGTGTATACGTTTTCAGGATTTGCTTGTCTTCATGTGCAGTTTGCACCAATCCAAAGATAACAAATGGATTGAGCAAACTGATCTTTAAGTTTAGGTATCTATAAGGTGATGGCCTATCAGGCCATTCCAAATGTCTTCCAAAACGTGTTTGCCATTTAAGCATTGATTCATCTGACATAATATTTTATCTATCTATAAAACATCTTAAGGCATAAGGGGATATTACACAGAAAGTAGGGCATTGCAAACTCTACACAGATATTTACGACAATAGCAGCCTCTGTTCTGAGTGCAGCAGACAAATGCTGCTCAGGATCGCTCCAGGTGCACTGCACTGGCCATTAAAAACACAAATAACCCATTTAAATCACAATTCTGTGATAACAACTTTAAGAGCAAGTTTAAAGTTTATCAACAGTATCTAAAGAGTTTGAGAAGCCTTTCATCTTCAGTCCATATGTAACAAATGAATAATAATTAGGGGAAGACCATTCAGGAGCTTTTCTATTCACAGTAAATTATTGTTTGTGAGCTGTTCAGCTATTTAAACCTACTTCTATAGCGTTTCTCTTGCAACATAAGCAGATGCATGTTTTAATTTCAGACTAGCACTCTAACCAGCCATATTTTTTAAAAAATTAAAAAGATAAATTGGTACCATTGCTTAGTGGAGTCCTATGATTTAAAGCTGCAGTGAGATACTCCCCTTCTTATCAGTATGCAGCTGCTTGCTTTAAATTACTAACTTCTGAAACACTTTCTCAGGCATGTCTGAAATAGAATATTTCATGTGGAAATAAATGAGTTTGTGAAATCCTTTTAATTATTTTGCCTTAGTGAAAAGATGAAAATTTTAGTCTTTCTCATCCCACATCCATGTCTGAACTTAAAAGAATATAAAGAGATTAATCATTTTCATGCCAAATGCAGAACAAAGAGTATTTTTCCTTTTTCCCCACACAATCTGAAAGCCATCACATTCCCCCGCCCACAGTAGTTGAACATTGTCAAAGACAAACTAAGGATCTGATGCAGCAGTCACTTCTGAATACAGCCTTACAGTCATACAGGTTTCTGTGGGGAATGAAAACTCATGGGAGCTGTTGGGAGCCCTTCTATCATACACCTGGGACCAGCATCCCAGAGAAATGAAAAGATTCAGAATTGGCAAATACAGCCCTTAATTAATTCCAACTGTGGAAGTTTGTCTTGATTTTGGAAGAAAATAACAACATATCAATATTGAAATTATGAGCTTTTGGAGGGGAGCAAGTACCTGGTGTGAAGGGCTTCCGGGGCGAGCCTGGCACGGAGCGTGATCACAGGAACGAGGACATAATGTGGCTTCTTGGAGCCCAGGCTGCTGCTGGTGAATGCCCTGCTATGCCCAGCAAAGTCTTGCTTGCAGTTTGGTTTCCTCTGATTTGCGCTTTGTATTTACAATATGCTTTTTAAATTGGGCATGTGTTAATGCATCCATTATCCAGAATGAATAGCACAGAACGATGAGCTTTTCATCACGACTTACCCAAGGCCATCTGATTTTTAATGCATGTATTTAGTTGCGACCAAAATTACAGTCACTGAAATAAAATTTCAATGAACAAGAAAAGAAAAACATGAAAAGGAAAAGACCAAAAGATACAACAAAATACCACATTGATTTCTAATGCTGCTTCAAACAAAATGTTTAAAATAATTACTTATACTTTAATCTCAGTAACGAAAAAAATACAAATATTTTGTTAATTAAAAATTATGTCTAAGCTATTATCCTTCTCTGTTAGAGAGAGCAAGACCATGTTTATGATGCTGTAAATGGTGACAAAGTGGGAGTTACTTTTATAGAGCAGAGTGAGCAAACTTCACAGCAACCAAGCAATCCCAGGTGCTATGGGAGGTTCTGCATCCCCAGGTACCCTTTTGCCCTCCTCATTTTGTTCCCTAATGTTATTTAGAAAAGGGCCTGCTGTGTGGAAAGCAACCTTTGAGCTGGGGTTTCCACAACACTAGTTTTGCAAGAAAAGATGGAAAGTGGGGTCAGGTGCTGCTTGGAGGCAGCTCTCAAGTTTGGGCTGCTCCTAAGCCTCTGATTCTGGAAGTTTTGGCATCTGCAGGATGAGCACATCCCAGACATAAAGCACAGCAGGCAGCTTGGTGAGAAGTACATAGTTCAGTGCCCTTTTTAAGTTGCTGTGGAAATTCTTGCGGAAGGTTTTGCTATGATTCAATTGGTGTTTCTCAATTTTTTCAAAATTGCTAGAAAATTCCCTAGCAGCCTGCCATGGAGACTATGAATAAGAAGTAATACTTAGGGTGCCCTTGAAGCCACTACCAGGAAGCACTGCCCTTCCTTGAAGCAATTTATCCCCACCATGTCTCTGTAAGGTGGGTGGATTGCTGTGTTTTCCCTGGCTCTGCTCCATGCCTCTGAGGGATTCATCTTGCCAACTCGCTCAGTGGCTTCACTGCAAACAAATTTCCTGCTAAGTTTTGATTTTTTTTTCCTAGATAGGAAAAAAAAAAAAATCCCAGATTCCTGGATAGGAAACTGTTTTTTTTTAATGGAATCAGTTTGGGACTCCCTAGCAGGGATGCTGCTGATGGGGAAAAAGAATCATTCGTATTCCCTGGGCTCTACATTGGGTGTTTATTCACCATTCATTCCTGCCGTATGCCTATTCCAGCATATTTCAGCAGCAGCAGCAGCTTTCTTCTGAAATGCTGCCTAATCCCACCTCACCTTCACCACTGGAGAAGGAAAGCAGAGGGAAGCAAATGCCCCAGCAGGCTGCCTGGAGTGACGGAGCCAGCTGGAGAGGCTGACTTGAGCTCCCGCGGTTACTGCGCTGCAGCTCCTCGCCTCCCTCCTGCGAGTGCTCCAGCAGAGAGGCTGTGGCCACCGCTTCCTTCCCGAGATCCCAGTGCCCGTGTTTTTTCCGGCGTTGCAGACCACAGGCCCCGCAGCAGCACTGGTCTGCGAGGCGCTTTGCTGCTGTGTGCAGGAGCAGAAAAGCCTGGCCTCCCCCTGAAAACTGCTCTCACTCAAACCTTTCCTCCAAGCATCTTCAGTCCTTCAACAGGTCAATCCAGGCCGTGCTCACAAGAGATGGTTAGAAGTATTTAGTGATCTCTTCTTCTTCTTTAACCCACCAAGAAGTTTGCTGTTAGACTTTGCCTGCTTGTTTCTTATTTTTAAAAATAAATCTGCTTCTCAGCAAGAAATACATGTCTGGCTGCCTTGAGGTAACACATAACAAATAATAACACTATGAGAAAACTGATAACAAATGCTTATGTCAGGACGAAACTAGCCTGGGGAAGTTCACTTGCAAAGCTGGACTGGTTGTGAAATAGTCACTAGATTGATACCAGATTGCAGCCAGTGAAGGCCTGATTGCTAAGTTTTCCCTTCCAATGGTCCATACTATTTTAAACTGAAGTTTTCTGTAATGAAAATTCCATTAAAATTATTCCCTGACACTGCAGCTAGCTGAAAAGTTCCACCTACTTTATTACATTTTTTTTGTAAGAAACTTAATTGTTTTCTTATTTCTGTGATGAGAACATCTCTGAATGCTGTTAAAATAAACTTCAAACATTTTCTGACGTTTATTTGGATGGGAATATATTGCAAAAAGATGCTTACCAGTCCCAACCAAGACTGTTTTTTTTAAGAGTATTCATGGCTTTTCTGATAGCAAGGTCTATTAGACAACCATTTTGTGTGATCCGAGGTGGCTTCATCGACATATACCCTGTCTGATAAGTCATGAGGCTGCACAGCCAGCCTGAATACCCTGTGCCAGATCCTCAGGCTGTGTGGAAAGCCCCAACTTGCTCCACCTCACTGCAGACGTGTCTATTTATACTGGCTGGCAGTGTCTGAAATGCAGCTATTGTCCACGCTGGGGACAGCACAGGAAGTGTCTGAGAGGCAAAAGCAGGCAACTAGGCTGCATTTGACAGCAAATGAGGAGTGGGGTAAAATCCTCATGACTTTTTTTTTTTTTTTTTTTTTTGACGCTGCTATTAAATGCTCTTCTAACTAATGCCACCACTCTACTGCTCTTCTTGTGCATGCACAGATCACAACTTACCCTTGTAAAAATGTTGATGACCCTTGAGGTGAGGAGCAGGTATGTAAAGGTTACAACAAGGTAGATAAGACTAAAATTCCTCAAAAATTCATCCTGAACACTAAAAAGCCAATGGTAATACAATAATTCACAGCCAAATTCCTGGGAAGCTTGAGACACCTAGTGAATAGATCACAAGAAAAGAAATGCTAAAAATCCTGTGCTGGCAATAGTATGCTTTGGTGCAAAATATAAAGCCTGAACCATCCTATAGATGCAGTGATTTGTGCTAGTGATTGCCAGATGCTTTCTTGGTAGCTGGCAGTATCCCTAATTTTTAATAACAAACCTTGTCTTTCTCTCTGTGCTCTCTGAGCAGCTGCCTTTCTTGTTTTATTTCCTTTTCTTTCCTTTTCCTTCTTTTTTCATCTTTTTCCTTCTTTCCTCCATTCTCTGTGCCTTTCCCCAGGCACCAGAGAGCACATTGCAAGTTCAAAAACACAGGTTTCATCGCCTCCTTCCCACCAGTGTAGCAGTGTAGCCATAGGACAGGGTGGTTTTAAATGATGATGGCTTTGACTTAATCTTCAGCTCTGCTGTAGGTCATCTGTGGAGAAATATGGTCTCATGGAATTACAAGTTAATGAGGAGTGTGTTATTCACGACAATGAACTCTTTGTGGTTTATGGTTTACTGAAGAATATTTTTAAAAGAGGACTCTGTACTGTCCAGGCAATTTATGCTGGAACAAGCCTGCTGATAAGCTGCAGGTGTCTCATTAAATTCCGGTGGTGATTAGAAGAAGCAGCCATGTGCAGAGATGTTCATCAGCAGCTCCGTCACTGCTGCTCTCGCGCTTGCCTTTCCCCTAACAGCTCCCCACATTACTTAGCATTGATGCGCTGTTACTGTGCATAGAGCTCTGTAAAAACAGTTTTCCAGCTTTATCACAGCTATAGGTTTATCTGTTGACACGTATCCCTTTACAGGGACTCAAGAACTCTTGCTACTTATCCGCTACCTTTTTTCAGGTGCACATTAAATCATTTTCCATGTGCTAAATGAAAGCGCACGGCGTGATATTTCTGCCAGCCATTTTCTCACAGAGGGCAGCAAGGGACTTCTTTATACAACCGCACTGGAGAGAGAGGTTGAGAAAGTTTGTCAGTATTCCCAGGCCTGGCTAAATGGCTTGGCCTGAAGGCGAGATGGATTTGTGCCCATTCCTTCCCAACACTGACATGTGTTTGAAAGCAGCAACTTGGCATAACTCTTAAAAAAAACAGAAAACAAAACCCAAAAAACAAACTACCACCCTTTCGTATCTGCTACTTATACTGCTTCTTTGGGGAGAAAAAGCAATGATATTGAAGCGTCTAACAGCAGTGATACATCATTTACAATATTGCTATTTCTTATTCAGCTGAACAACTAAAAGACATTTGTTTTTATAATTCTGCAGAATTTATTTTATAAGTCTCTGCTGCTTATATGACATTTGCTTTTCAAAAAGTTTGCACCTCCAGCGTCTGGCTTGTCTCTTTGCATCCTGATTCTTGCACTTGTGTCTCAGATCCCTAAACGAGAAGCCGTGGGATTCCCTCGGCGCTGAGGGTCTCTTTGGGGGAAGTACACAAGTCACATAAGAGCACTAATGGACCTGAGTTTCAATTAATTTTTCCCTTTGATCATGTTTCTGGAGGTCTTCTGAAGAGAATAATTGTAATGGGGCCCTAACGTGACTGAGGATTCGGGCGTTGTTTATCTTTCCAGGCTTGTACAGCACCTAGTGTACTGAGGTCCTTATCCGCCTCCTGTATTAGGCCTTTAGCCTAATGCAAACAACATATTTCAAATATAACCACATGGTCTTAAATGTTCGTAGTCTTGGGAATTTTGCTGAGGAGTCATCCTGTTGGGAGTACAACAGGGAGTCATCCTGTTGGGAGTACAACAAGGACCTCTGCAGGTCCTTGGCATTCACAGAACTCTTGCTCTTGACTTTTCTTAGCCTCTGCAGAGGTTGTGGTGGCTTTGGCTAGGCCGCAGTATGAAATCCATAATTGAGCTTAGAGGAGAAGATGCCTGAAAACAACTGTGTAGAGCACTTTTTAAACAAAGACATGTGCTAGCCAAATATGTGCTTTTGGCTCCATCATACAAAGAATATCCACAGTTATAGCAAACATTTTGGTATTTAGAGTCATAATTGTTAAGATAGAACATTATGTTTCTCTGATTTTTAAATTCTGTGGGTGACATTTTTGGGAAGGATGCAGATAGACCCTGAGAGGTGGAAATCACCTAGTCCAGCCTCCTGCTTAAAAACGGCCCGGTTAGACCAGACTGCCCAGGGCCTTCTCCTGTCAAGCGTGAGTATCCCCAAGATGCACTCCACAACACAACCTCTGTGGGCTCCAGTTCCAATGTCTGACCACATTTAAGTCCTCTGTAAGTGTCTGACCATGTTCCAGCTTTTTCCCATTGCTTCTCGTCCTGTCACCATACACTTCTGAGAAGAGTGTGGGTCCACCTTCCCTACACCCTCCTGCTGGCCGCAGGCAGCAGTGTCTTCTTAAGGCTGAGTGAGCCCAGTTCACAGCCTCGTCTCCTAGTAATCTCCTCTATTTTTATGCAAGAGAGACAGTGTATATTCTTCTGTGTATGGCTTTCCTCTTTTAATTAGAAGACATGGGTTGTAATGCCTGCATGTGTCATCTTCAGGTTTTAATTGCACTTCATAGTAGAAGTGTCCACAGAGATCTATATAAAGCCCCTTTGAAAACCCATACGTATGGATTTGGCATTGCTCCAGCCCTGCTCTGCATTCCAGCCTAATTGCAGCTTGAGTACATGCACTCGGAGAAGCTACTTTAAATATTTATAGCCACTCTGTGGCACACACCAGCTACCAGATCTTTTTCTCGAGTGCCCTGGCAGGTGTGTTTGTGCCTGTCCTGAAAGCCTGGCTGCTTCCAGACACCATTATCTGCATCTGATCTGGCTGACAGCTCTGTAAATTCCTGCACTGCAGACTAGACATAACCTTAATGTGTTTTACTGCCTAAAATATGAAAGGATGGAGCCCAATAAATTCTTTCCCCTCTACACCTTCCCCAAAAGCTGCCTCATTTTGCTCTGATTACGCAGAAACATTTTCTTTGTTTACTTCCCGCACCGGGAAGCTGCTGGTGCTGACCTTGCTCCCAGGGACTTTGTGCCGTGTGTGCACTGCGCGAGCCGGCCTTTCACACAGCCATGAAAATCCCGCACCGCTGGGAACCTGGTGGCACTGGCGCATGCAGAGCTCACCGGGCGCCCGGCCTGCTCCGTCTCCTTTCCGTTACCTCCTCAACACGATGCTGCGTTTCCCTGAGGCGCCAGCCCTGGCAAGGGAAAGGCTCTGCTCATTGGCCCCAGAGGACGGCGAGCAGTGGCCAGGCTTCCCTTTCCCGCGCCCCACGTGGAGGGGACCCTGGGCTCGGAGGGATTAATTCAGCCCCTGCTCCTCTTTGATCTCCGCTCTCCTGACTGGCCTGTGAGAGTGTCAGTCTGAGAGAGAGATTGCAGGTTTTCCTGGTGTCGACACCCTGGAACTGGGAACTAAAATCACCACAGTCCATCTGGCAGCCTATTAAGATGTGCTGGTGAAGTGGCTTTTATTTCTGAGTGAACTTGTGCTTGAGAACTGGAGGGTTACTGCTCATAACTCACTGCCCAACGCTCCAAGCTCTCCTGATCCCTGGGTCTTATACTCAAGTCCTGCTTTGGTTCCAAGACTGATTTTAAATTTTTTGAATTCATGTTTTCTGTTTCACCTCCTGTAAAAACAAAGATCCTGCTCCTTGATGACCCTGAGGGCATCATGCCAAGAGCCTTGTGGGTCACCCAGCACCAAGGTAGCTACTTAGCACGGAGAACGGGAGCAAGAAGGACTCTACACAAGCTGTAGCCTTGAGCCAGGAGGCCTGACTTTTGCCCAAGGAAAAGAGGAAAGATGAACTTGTCCACGATACAGGTGAAGCTGTGGCCCTGTTGACCACGTGCCAGATGTCAACACTCCACCTGCATGTGGGACAGTGATAGGGATGCTCTTTGTTGTGGTCCCTGAGGAAAATTTTGGGATTGCTTTTGGGATACCGTAACTGCACGTTGCCTTTGCTGCCGAGCTCTGAGCCAGCGTGGAAGAAGGTGCAGGCTTTGGAGGGACTTTTGTCTTTTCACATATACTAAATGAACCTATCACTTGTGTTGCTCCTGCCTCCAACTTTAAGGAGCTTCTGTTTTCCTACTGACATGAACCAAGAGAAAAAGGGCAGTGAGCTATGCCAGCGTGAAGTGCAGGGCCTGAGCCTAAAACCATGCCCTAATATGTGTGAATTCATGGAAGCACCTATCCAAGGGAAAGCAAAGAGAAAAGGCTGAGATGGGGCTGCAGATCTTTCCTTGCTATTTCATGTAAATACCTCTCGCAAGCATCTCTGCAGTGCTTATCACTTGCTGGTGTGAGTCTTGGCTTCTTTTCTTCTGATTAGAGCAATATCTACAATGAAAATACAGGCAGGGTGCTTGCATTTTCTAATGCCTCTTAAGGGATATTGCTTTGGCTGATACAATACTGTTCATCTGATATTTTAGCTAGTTGAACACTAGAATTTGATCCAACCAGTTTAACTCCTTAATCTCCTAGGAAAGTCTAGAAAAATCAATGGGTAAAAAGGGAGAATTTGATTATGCATGCCATTAATTTTTCATGGAATTGAAAAAATCTGTGTTCATTCATATTGCTAATTACTCCAGCATTTTCCCAATTGATATGGAATATGAATAATAAAAATGCCATACATTTATGGTCTACTCATGAAATTACAAGTCAACAAAAAAAAAATGCTAGTCTCTGTGTATGGAACTTTATAGGGCGTTTTGGTTTCCCCGTGGTTTAGTCTGAATACACAGGGCCACATGAACTTACTAAGATTTAATCCTTGTGAAAGTGTACCTGAACATATGTTTGACAAACCATTTCTTTGCATATGTCACCTACAGTCAGATAGGATAATACTGATATTGTCACACTAATAACTAAATTCTGAAAGCTGAAGTTATTACATAGGTATTTATTTAGTTGTTGTTGACATCAAGCCACAGAAAATCAAGTCCCACTTGAAATCAAGTTCCACAGAATTAGCCATTGATGACTATCTCCAAGATATGAAGAGCCATTAATAGCCATTAAGTAGTCAATAAATTAATAGCGATTGAACTAGAGGCAAATGAATTCCTGGGGAACAACGTTCTCCTAAATACTAACTTTCTTGGGATGATGGAGAATATCCATTTCCTAAGGGCAGTGGTAGTCTGAAATGTTTCACCCTGAAATGGGAAAGAAATAACTGGCATACATGTGAAATCTGGAGCTGTAAACAAGTCCTGATTTTTATTATTATTTCTTGAATGGAAAAAAAAAAAGAGCTGTAAATTGTACAGAGAAAGGTTAATCTATAAGTAAATACACGTGGTATTGGTTGAACAATCTATTTGCTCAGCTGTTTGCATTTAGCCAAACTACCTTTTCTTAGAAGAAAAAAACATAAGTTTTTGTTCTTTCCTGCAACTTCACATGTCATACCTTTAAGACAATGAACCCACTCTGAACTCAATAAAGTTTGGTCTTTTCCTGCTGTAGCGCGAATCTTGGAGAGACTGTGACCGATCTAAGCAGTGCGGGGGATTCTGTTCCTAGGGAGCTACAACCAAAGTGCTGAGGAGGCATCACGGGAAGGGGGAGCAAGGCACAGTACTCTCCAGCCTGCATTGCACCTATCTTGAAGGCACCAGCAGCAGATGCTTGTGGAGGCGGTGATGCCCCGCATCCTGCTGCGCTTAGCACATGTGCTCCTTCGTAGCATAGGGAACCGTCTCTTCAGTCTGCAGAAAGGAAGCTCTCAGTCTGCTTCAAAAGCCAAAAGAATCACAGAATTTTAAAGGAGCTCAGCAACCACGGAGCTGCAAAGGAGCTGCCGTTCAAGGGCCCACACCTGAAGGATATTTGTTTACTAAACCTTTTTTGAAAAAAACGAGTATTGACAATAGTTTTCCTAGAGATTTCCATACTTAAAAATATTACAGTCTATGACTGTGTACGCTATGCAGGTATGCTGAATGACTACACAACACTTTTAGGAAAAGCAGTCAT
This sequence comes from Nothoprocta pentlandii, assembly GCA_013398315.1. Classification (NCBI taxonomy): domain Eukaryota; kingdom Metazoa; phylum Chordata; class Aves; order Tinamiformes; family Tinamidae; genus Nothoprocta; species Nothoprocta pentlandii. The sequence goes on along the minus strand of VZSG01000606.1, from coordinate 474,431 downwards.
TCCTCCTTTTTTCTTGTTGGCTGACAAGAAGGCTCCTTTATCTATCTGATAAAGCCTCAGACATCCATATGGAGATGTCTGTATCCCTTGAGATTTTGTTGTATTTTTTAAACAAGTGCCAAACAAGTGTTTGGAATGTTTTCCAAGCAAGTCCTTGATTTTTTTTCCCTTTTTTTTTCTGATTTTTTAAATGCAACCTCTTGCTGCCTTTGGTTCTGAACTCAGTTCTCTAGGATTTTTCCTCCTCTTTGCTGCTCACTCTTTCACTCCCTTCATGCTGCTGCCTTTTTCTGCTGCTGAAAGCCTTTCCAGAAAGTCACCCTTTCCACTGATTTCACTGAGGTTCCTGGAAAGTGCCCGTGCCAGTGACGAAGGCTCTTTGAGAGCCTGCATTCACTGTAGATTAGTCCCAATAGACCAGCTTCAACTTTTATCTGTACCAGACTTCTAAGGGTATCTGCCAGCGTCACTAGTCTGATTGTACCTGGCGTGTCCTCCACTTGTGCCAGGTGTGGGGGGTTTGTTTATTCGTTTGTTTTCCAGCTGGTTATGCAGATGTGTAAAATGATACTAGAACCACATGGCTCCAAAGTTACAGCCTGATACTCACTAAAAACTGCCACTTATCACCTTCCAGGACATTATGTGCAACAATATGACCTGCTGAAAGTGAGGTACTATGGTATATGGATTCTTTTATTTATTTATTTATTAAAATGATGTAAAGAAATAAAGGAATAAACCAGGTAGCCTTTTGAATCAAAAGGCAACAACCCTCTCCTTCCTGCTCCAAATACCTGTTACTCTGTCTTTTGCTGCCGCAAGCAACATACATGGATGCTCTTGGGGCAGGCAGGAGTCAGTGCATCCGCACTGGGGAGCAGCAGGCTCCGTATGAGAGACTGTGGCTACAGGAAGGAGCTGCTGCTCTGGGCTGGTCACCTCTGTGGCACAGCTGAAAGCCCGGGGCAGGCTGTGCAGACCTTTCAGGACAGGGGTGTTTTGCTTTGCCCCCCATCACCTGGTGTGTGACTATCACTTGCAGATATTCTTGCAAAGCATAATACTATGTGCTATTATTCTAGCATATAATACTAAAAGAACAGAAATCTGATTTTAAGGAGGAGTAGATCTGTGCAAATCTTGAGAAAAGGGATGAATTAATCTTCCCTAAAGGTTATGAGGTAGACCTCCAAGTGTACTCACCTCTTGTAAAATGTGGGAACCAATAGTGTATTTGGACTGCTGCAGAGTTGAAACATAGGCCGTTAGCCGTCATGCAGAGAAGGAATAAACAGTGACTTAATGTCATTCCTGTTTCACAGAGAGCAATAAATATGGGGAGGAAGTTGCTGAGTAAGGCACTAATGCACCAAGTGCTAGAAATGAATCAAGAGGTAGTGCCATTTTTATAGGGAGAACAGGAGGGAGGAACAGACTGACCAAGCAAAGAGATGAGGCTGAGATCAATTTAAAGGGAACAGACTTGCTGGATTAAGTGGCCATTTCCAGTGCAGCCAACTGCTATTAGTAAATCTATGCCAGGAAAGTCATCTTTTATGTGGAAGGGATGAAGGAAGAGCAGCAGGGAGAATCTTAGGCAGCCTGTAATTTCGCAAAGCTTCGATAAAGCAGATATCAAGCAGGGATGCCAAGTAGGCAGGTGTTTGAAGATCCTTCAAAGTGAGGGAAGCCAGGCAGAAACCATGAAAGGCAAAGCTAACAGCCCAACCAGCATGCAGAAATGCAGTGGGAAGCACAGACAACTTTAAACCCGGATCTTCTCCTTTGTAAAATCTCACCACTGGGGCTGGGTGCGAAAATCTCTGCAAAAGATTGTGAGCTTTCCAAAATTTTTCATCTGAATTGGGATAAAAAGTCAACAGCACAAAATGATGGAGACAGTAACGAGCTTCACCATGTAGGTGTCAAAGCACAAAATTAAGAAAAATTGAGAAATTAACCTGAGAAAATGGGTAATGTTTCTATTTAGAAGCTTTCAAAGATGAGTATATAATACCTATAACTGATATCATTCTTGACAAAGTTCTGGTTTTTGGCTCTACCCCAGGCCTTCAGTTTCACTGACGAATTCCCAGCCCTGGCTGCTGGCAGTGGTCCGTGCCAGCAGCCAGGGCTGCCCAGCGCACGGGCCTCGTTCAAGGCTCGTTTGACCTGGCCATGCCCTCCCTGCGTGTGCCAGCTGGCTGCTCTTTGTGCCAGTACTATTTTTGGTAGCCACTACTGCCAAAGCAGCATGAAAAGGCCTTTGTGAGGAGAGAGAAATGGGCCGTGCCTGATTCTTCACTACCTGTACAGACTTTTGCACTATAATATATGGGCATAGAACAATACGTTCTCATGACCACAATTTGTATCTAGCCATTTAAGACAAATGGCAGCAAAGCCAGTATCTCCATTTGTTTTTCCTTGAGTATTATGGAGGTAAAGCTCCATCTTTTCTACTGTTTTATTCCTGATTATGCCATTGGTGTCTATTCAAAAGAAGTCGGCATTTTTCATTTGCATCATAGTAGTGTTTTTCTCTTCGCTTTCCTTTTGAGTGGCTTTACAAGGTGCACAATGGAGAATTAAACCCTGTGTGATCACACCATCTGTTGGATTCTCCTTGTCTTTCTACCCATCAGTGAAGGTGCATCAAAGCCGGCACAGGCTGCCTGCGTAAGTGATACACAATCCCACAGCCCGGCCATGTACAAATAACCCATTTGCTTTGCTCCTGGGGGGTTTCTAAGGCACTGCTCATGAGGATTGCTCTCCAGGTCCTGAAAAGAAGAAAGGAAACCTAATGAGCTGGGAAAGAGTGAGGGAAGGAGGTCCCTGTGGGGCGCAGGTGGCTGCTGCCAAGCCCTCAAGGATGTGGAGAAATTTGTCAGAGGCGATTTGCCTTTCTAAATCCTGCCAAGGACAATGTCCTTCTGAGCAGAATGCTCTTTCTGCCAGAATTTTGCTGCCACCAGGTTTCACTTTACTAGGTCTTTTTTCACTATTTTAAAACTGCAGCACTGGGCTTGTTCTTTTCTTCTGGTACTCTGTGCCCGAAACAGAGAAAGAATTAATGGGCCAGGGCAGCGGGGCAGCCGTAACAGAGGGGCTGTGCTCAGGTTGCCCGGCGGTGCTTGGTGTGGGTCCTGAGCTGCTGCTGCCCTGTCAAGGCCGGTGCCTTCCAGCCCGGGGGCTGCGACCCTCGCGGCGGCGCCGCCTCTGCTGCTGGCGGCCGCGCGCTCTGCCTTCCCCCGCGGGGCGGCCTGGGCACGCAGCGACAGGGGAGCTGCCTCCCCTCACGCCAGTCTGTGTTTTGTGGAGAGCAAATGGCAACAGCACCAACACAGAGCGGTAATCACACCAGTCAGGGGTAGAGCGGGGTAACAGCAGGATCATCGATTCAGCTGCGCTTAGATCAGGCCCTACAGACACTCACAGGAGCCCTCAGATAAAAAATGTCCTTGCTTGTCATATCCACCAAGGCAGATTGGGAAGGACAGGGTGTTCCCCTTCTTGTGTTAGCCTCCAAAAACTGTTCCCCTATCTCCCTTCAGTTTCATCTCCAGACTAAATGTCAGTGTGTTCAGTCTTACGTCATAATCCAAACTTTCACAAAATGACATATTTCTGAATTCTTTTTTTCCCCTGCTTCTCTTTTTTTCCTTTTCCAACTTATTTCTACCTAGAATATTTATCTGTCAGGGGACCTTTACCACAATCTGATTATATCCTTAAAACCTTTCTTCTCTATCAAATTTCACAGCTTTGTAACAGGGCTTGTTCTGGAGTTGGGGTTTCTCCTTATTCTGTTTTGCTTTCCTGCTTTTGCAAAAGATGATCTTAAAATACTGAAATATTTTTTATCTTTCTGGTTAGAGGACTGAGCAAAACTTTGCAAGTCAGGAACTCCTCAGTTCTAGCTCTGCCTTGGCAGCAATTTGTTTTCAGTGCTGCCTCAGGCAAGACAGCTGACCTTGAGCTCTCCATGAGCTTTTGGATAAGGCCATGTAGATACAGAATAAAGAGTTCAGATTAGTATAAAAACATTAGCTTTACCTTCGTAACTTGTAGAGCTGTCTCTGGAGAATCTAACACAAAAAGTCAGAAGATGTTGTATGTGTCCAGGATCAGTTAATAAACCCTGGAGCTGTTTTTAATATGAAGACCTTGGCAATCTGACAAAAACAAACTAACACCTTGTGATAGTCCTCAGTTAAGAAAGGCCTCTTCAGTCGTAAGCCTGACAATGGTGGTTTGTGGATGGGAGACACATAACGCCTAATGTTTTTCATCTTCATATTCTTCAGCTTTATGGCAGTCCTGAAGCCTCTGAGCAATAATTATTCTTAAGATTTTTATCTCTGGGCAACAGAGTTGCATAGTTGTTCTTTAAAGTGATGATGAAGAGTGCTTGTCACCAAAGAATGTGCACTGTTTAGAAAACCTTGAGATTAATCCAAGATTAGCTCAAATTTCCAAGCAACCGTTAGGACTTTTTCTTTTTCAATAAACTACCATGCTTTAAAAGATCAGGAATTCTTCCCAAAATTTCCTTTTGTTCATTAAAAATACTGTGTAAGAAATCTCTGGAATTTCTGGGTATTCTGTTCAGTGCAAAGCACAGATCATTGGCATCCCTGGGTCACTTGCTGTCTGGCAAGCTAGTGCTTCTTATCAAGTGCTCTGATGTTCAAGGGCCTGAGGGCTTGTTCACACGGGAAAACTCTGTGGCATTAATCATATCTCTTCATTGCAGAATGAAACATCCACATGGGAATGAAACATAATTATATTTCTGTAGAAAAATCCTGAGTACCTTCATACAATCTCTCCCCAGAAATTTTGTTACGGCACAAGTAATGCAATATAGCAGAGACTGCATCTGGGGACAGCAGAAACAGAATCTTGCACAAAAGCACTTCTTCACTCTTGTGGCAATAGAGTTCCTTTTTTGAGGCAGTCATTTGATACAGAGCACTCTGTCCGTACTTGTAAAACCCTTATTCTACTGTGCAGTAAAAACCACTCGCATACCTACCCCCACACTATTTTAATTATTGATAGCAGTTTTGCTGCGCTCACACGTTTCATCTTCAAAGTGCTGTCCCTGTGTAAGTGGATGATGTGTCTGAGCGGCGCGTGCGGCTCCCGGGCACGCCGGTGCCGGGCTGCATGCTGATGGGGAGAGCACCATAAGCAGCACTGGAGTCCAGGTGACATAAAGCAGTTTCACGCTCCGAAGGCCACTGGCAGGACACGCTGCACCTGCAGCTACGTATGCACTTCATCCGCATAGCAGGGAAACAGGTGACGCGCTGCGAGTGTAGCACGAGGGCTGAGGAGGAGGAGGGGGAAAGAAAACAAGGCTGCCTCCCACGGGGCATCCTTTGCCGTGGCGGTGCCACGGCCTCACAGTTCTGCCCTCCGCAGCTACCGCGGCCCTTGCAGTTGGCGCTGGCTGACGCGGAGCAGCCGGTACAACTCGGGCAGCGAGGCCGGGGCTCCGTGGGGCGCCGCGGCGTCCTCGCGCGCCGGCTCCGCGCACTCCCGCACCGCCCGCTGCAGCTGCAGCTGCAGGGGGAAGGGCAGCGCCGGCCCCCTGAGGTTTGGAGAGAACCAGCGGCGGAATATTTTGTCACAGATGACCTGAGGAAAGGAAAAAGAGCAGGTTGTTGTCTGTTAGGAACAGGAACCAATGCCCTGCTGCTCCTCTGGGGCTGTAGCAAGATATCCTGCATCAACAGAATCCAAAGTGCCTCCAGGCATCCTAAGAGCCCGATATAGAGAAGGAACTTACACCGCGGCTGCTCTCCAGCTCAGCACACCCCCAAAACACTTGTTTTGTTCTGCAAAACACATGGTGAGTGCTAGGGAATGGCAGAACCGGGCAAAAGGCAGCTGAGCTGAGCCCCTCCAGCCTTGCTGCATGTCTTCAGCACTACTGAGGTGGGTTACATGCCACCTCCTGCCAGCCCAGATACCCCATACACTCCTCTCACCACCACATCGGCGTGCAACTTAGGCAGAGTGGAGGAGAACCCCCCCAGTTTGCAGGTACACAGCCCTGACTTGGCCATGAGCGGTGACAGGAATGGTAACCAATCCCCTGCTTCTGTTTCTTCCACCCTCATTTCTGTGCCACTGCAAAGGCATGGAAATAAGACAAATAAATGCTAGAGAATGTCAAGATCTGTCTGCATGCCCCCAGATGGCATTTCTCAACGAGAATGGCAATTATGTGGCCACATTTGGAAAGGTGTCTATCTTCCGTTGGTGCTCTCATTCATAACACACCTTTTGTTGTCAATGGGATTTTAAAAGAAATTGATGCATAAAGCAGCCGTGTCTACTCACTTGCAAGTTGTTATTGGCTCTCTGTGCTCCGCATTTTCTGATTTTCAGATCACATTTTGAAAAGCAATCAAAAAAATTGCAATCTTCATCTGTTGTACAGTTCTGTTCAAGGATGTCCTTCATTTTGGGTTCAAAAAAGGCCATATCCACATCAATGGCCACAACCTGTGGAGCAAAACAACTTATCAAGCCTGGCACAGCACATACTCTGGGATAGCAAGCATTCCTTCGCTATTTTCTCTTGGAAATGCTGTGCTGAGAGCATCTGCCAATACAGAACTGGGATCACAGTGCAAGGGCTTTCTTGTGTGTAAGTGAGCAGCAGCAGTCTTATGAATAGCACTTTTTAAGCAATAACAAACAATGCTTAAGACATCAAGAAAAGCAAAATTATCTGTGCACAATCCCTGAAGTCAATTGGACTGATTCCCCTTAAACCAGGACTAAAAAGTTTGAGGACCTGTTGCTGTATTTTATGCAGATGGCAACGCAGCCTTTCCAGGGGCCAGAATCATTTCACAATCTGCCTCTCAGCCTGACTGTTGGTCACCCTGACTTTAATGCTCTGGCAAGAGGCAGTGTGATGTGCACAGCTTTCTGCACCTGGCACGGGCTCCCCTGATCCTGTCCTTCCATTCAATGGATCTGCATCTGCTCAGCTGCAGAAATCACTCCCTGAGGTTGTTTAAAGTTGAGACTGGCTTCATCCACTCCTGTTGGCTACAGTTTCCTTCATTTAGCATGTGGGGTTCCTACTCTCCGGGCCCAGAAATACGGTCCCTAGCAGGGTTCAGTCATTCATCTCAGCAGATGAGTGAGAACTGAAGAGACAATCATGTTTCTTGTCCTGGTATAAGCTCACAAAATACTGAATGAGCAGCACTGCAGAGCTGTGCTGAATTTGAAACCATTCTGTGAGCAAAGAGCTCACAGATTCTGTCGATGTCTCAGTAGTCTCAGTTTCTGTCGATGTCACTCCACCCATGGATACTCAAAGAAATCATAGAAATAAACAAAGAAAGAAAGAAAAGAAGAGAGTGATAGGCTGGCAGTTGCTTGATGTGAGAAAAACTGAGGCTGAACAAAATGAAAACCTCCTTTCAGCCCTATGAATGCAGCAATCAATGCGTGGTGCTTGGCATTTAGCAATCCAAACCTTGACTCTGAGACTGTCTGGCCGCAGCTGAGGTAAATTTGCATGGATGCAAATTTGCAAATGTTTGCAAATGTTTGGGACTTGAGCAAAGCAGATTTACTTGAGCTGAAATGATATTCTCATTTTTAACATTGAGTCTTACAATAACTTGGGAAGCTGAACTGCGTGGCTGGAGCAGCAACTGGATGAACCCCAGGAACTAAAGATGTCTGGCCTGGTAGAGGGCCAAGCAAGCCTTCTTCAGGCAAAGGAGAAAAGAGGGTCTAATCTTTATTTTGTTTTACTCCCCCATGCTCTCCCTCACCCAGGGAAAATCCTGAAGTGATGAAGCATAGCTTAAAAACTCAAGTATTTTTAAGCTTCTTGGAGAGAATGATCATGATGTAGCCTGGGGAATTTTAAACATTTGGACGAGCAATTTTTTTTCTTTCTTTCCTTCCTTAAGATTTCTGCAGTTTTGCTGAAAAATTCTTTGGAGACCCTTGTGTCTGCCCTGCTGCAGTGAGGGTCGGGGGTAGCCCCCTCAGTCAGAGAGGTGCATGGGAGGGGGACAAGGGAGGCTGCCCTCATCCAGTCCCTGATCAGGAACTGACTGGTAAAGCAGCCTAGAGCTCTTACCTCCTGTTCTCTGTCCATTTTCACTCATCAGAAGCAATATTTATTTTCCCCTTCCTCCTTCTGACTGTGTAGCTCCTGTCCGTGCACCCCACATGGGGACAGCAGGAGACACATCACCTCATGTCTGCAAGGTACAGCCACAACACCTAGAAGGGAGGGAGGCAGCACCTCACATTTTTCTGTCACTAATTCTCCTAGAAAATGCTGAAGTAAAATGTTTTCCTGGGCCACGGAGTGGCGGCCCTCCCTGCAGACCTAGACATCATGGGAGGATCCTGGAGAACTGCTCCTCACTGGAAGGATTTGTGGTGAAAGCTGCACCCAACTCTCTCTCTTCTTCTAAATGCCGTTTCCTCTCCTCTGAGCAGGTAGCAGAACAGATGTTCTAAGGTGTGCTCAGCTATGTCCAGTAATACCCTGTGTAACCAAGGTAAGCAAAGCCTGACCTGAAGAACCTCTGTCATATCTTGCTCCCTACAACGACCTGAAAGGAGGGTGTAGTGAGGCGGGCACCGATCCCTTATCCAGAATAACTACGGACAGGGCAAGAGGAAATGGCCTCAAGTTGTGCCAGGGGAGGTTCAAGTTAGACATTAGGAGGAATTTCTACATGGAAAGAGTAGTCAAGCATTGGAACAGGCTGCCCAGGGAAGTGCTGGAGTCATCATCCCTGGAAGTGTTCAAGGAACGTGTAGATGAGGCGCTTAGGGACATGGCTGAGCAGGCAGGGTGCTCAGGGGCTGATGGTTGGACTCCATGATCTCGAAGGGCTTTTCCAGCCCTAGTGATTCTGTGCTTCTGCGATCTCACGCTGCCTGAACACTGCTGTGCCTTTCCTGCTTTCTTGCTGCGGTTCCCCACCCATTCCCTGCTCTCCTGCTGCACCTGAATAAACAATGTGAAGTGAGTGGATGGGTGAAGGGGAAGCACGCTAATTGCTCTTAATGACTACGTGTTTAGGTGGTATTTGTCCAGAACTCTAAAGGTACAAATACTGTATTAACACTCAGTGAATAGCAATTAATATTCAAGTTCCTGGAGATATTTTATGTTCACTCACAGCACAGAAACTCCACTGATGTCATCGTAAATTGTGAGTCTGGTTCAAATGCTTATTGCACAGTGGCTCCAGTCCATGCACTTAATTCCCACTGAAATCAGTGGAATTTCTCTCTGCAGAGTGAATGTGGGATATATTCAGAAATACAGTGGTGGGCCATATTACTATTTAAAAATATTAGTTTTAGGGAGACAGCTGTGCAATGAAAAGTCAAAAGGTACCAGTACCAGCAAGTTTTATGTTTTTGCCCTTTAATGATTTCCAGACCAAATTTGCTTGGCACTAAAGCAGAAAGATGTGTGTGTTCTCTGGGTGTGTGAGTCTCCTTGTGTCAAAACAGAGAATTCAGCTTTAGCTTTGCAATTCAAAGTTTTCCCTTTCAGCCTCCCTACTGGAAATAATTGCTGTGGCTCATGGACAGCTTCCGAGGTCTCCTTGCCTTCAGAGCCACTCTTTGCCAGACCCAATGGACCCTGTTGGTCTCAGTGCATTTGAGCAGGGAAACAATTCAGAAGGGAATAAATCCTCTCAACACAAGCAGCAGGACCCAGCACTGTGAACTGTGGCTGCAGATACTACAAAGGAGAAAAGCAGCAAAGCTCCCATGCCACTTTTAAGAGAGTTGATTTTGCAAGAACTTGGCCAAGATCTCTGCGAGGAAGGAAGAATGACTTTTACACAGCCACTTTTCAGACTAGAATTTGACCTCGGATTTCTAAGACACACCCAACTTACCGTGAGATCCTGCCTGATAGCAAAATTTTCTGGCTTGATGTCACACAAGTGAAGTCGGTGAGAGAAATCGTTATCAAAATGGTGCACCATATCCAGAAAGCTGAGTGCAATGTCAATGATGGCTCTCACCCTGCTTTGGCTTCCAGCAAGGGAGGGACCAACCACATTTTCCAAGGGAAAAAGAGTTTTGTGCCAGGCATGTCCAGCTGTGAGATACTCCACAGCATAGAAATGTCCACAGGAGCCAATAATGCGTAGCACGTGTTTGCTGAAGTCCTGCAGTACACTGAAGTAGATGTATTCTTCCTGCTGGAGCAAGGACCACATGCTGGCCACCTGTGCTTTCCAGTGTGGCCCCTTCCTCCTCGTCCACAGGGGCCCCACGGTGTTGTTAGATAGCTCTAGCCCCAGGACATTTTTGACTTCCAGGGCTACCATCAGCAGAAGCTCTGTTTCAGGAATATCCTGTGTATCCATCTCCTCTAGCATACTGAGATGCTGGTAGCTGGAGAAGATTTCCTTTTTGGATTTCAGGATGATGGGCTGGCCTCTCCAGTCAGCCTGGATGACCTTCTTACCTCTGTCATAGTACAGGCAGTGTTTGTACACCAGCTTCTGTGCCACACACAAGTCTTCACAGAGGTCACCGGTCAGGGCTCCACTGCTGTAGTCCAGACACTAGAGCAAAGAACAGAACATTCATAGCAAGACCTCATGCCCCTGCACCACCAGAGTGCACCTCTGGAGGCACCAGAAGAGCCTCAGAGAAGCAGCAAGAGCTCTGAGCTCTGTGGGGTCACGCTGCAGCTGTGGGACCACAAGCGCTCACCTTCCACCGCTGCCTCCAGACACAGTGTGGGTTTTGTTGTTGTTTGTTTTTAAGGAAGGTTCTAGAGATCTAGGGAGAGTCTCACTTCACAACATGGATTTTGGGGGATAGCACAAGGATCTTTTTTTTGCCTGGGCAAGGAACTTGATTAGGTGACGTCTTATTAATCTTAAGTTCTTCCCACCTGCCTGGATGCGACCCTGTGCCACATGCTCAAGGTGTCCCTGCTGCAACAGAGGAGTTGAACTAGATGTTCTCTGGAGGGCCCTTCCAACCTCAACCATTCCATGATTCTTTGATATGAATTCAGTGGGTGAGCCTTTCCACACACTTAGCTGCATGGAGATGCTGGTGTGCCATGCTGTAGGGCACAGCAGATAGTTTCCAATGCAAGTCAGAACTTTCCTAGAAGGTTCAGAGCAGTGTAACTTACACATCCCCACTTAAACTAGAGGAATTCAAGGATAGCTGGATTGCTGAGACCCTCAGCAATCTCTGTATTTCCACCTTACAGTGAGCGTGTGCTGAATGAAGCAGGAAGAACCTCCTACTCCACTAGTAGCAAACAAAGCAGTTGCACTCAATGCCCTTTCAGCCAAGAACTTTCAGAATCTTTAAATACCTAAATTCTGTAGCACAACATGACATTTCTAGATAATATGTATATACTCACCAGAAGTCCCTGTGACATTTTAATGTTAAGAGCATAAAGAGTTAATCTTTTAATTTTATTTGAAAAAAAAAAGTCCATGGAAACATGGGAACTGATGCTTCATAGTTAAGTGGTCACTGTAAATTCATAAAAGAATTGCAAAGATTCCCCACCAATCCTTCCCACCCATAATTATTTCCATACCATCTCTTCCAAACTGCAGTCGGTTGATATATTCCTGTGGGCATTGAGAAGTGCAGCTGCAGGGACTGCTCTGGGCGAATCAGTAAGGGGGATGATCAGAGGTCTCGGGTGGATGGGGAACAGACCGCGGTGGAGTAGAAAGCCAAACACCTGGGAGGCGGCTTGACAGCCTCACCCTTCTTCTCAATTGCTTTCTGGCACTTGGATTTTTATTTAAATAAGTTGGCAGCTCCCTCTGCTTGTGGGATACTTACAGCAGCTGCCTGGCCCCACCTCCTTTGTAACTTGCTGTTACAGGAACCGTGAGCACAAGCAGAGATTCAAGGGATGTATTTTGTTAAAATAGCCTCTGAGGTGTGCAACATGGAGAGGCTTTCTGATGCCAGGCTCAACCTTAAAACTCAGAGTTCAGTCTTAAAAATCCCTTTGGGGATGGGTGCAAGATGCAACCTAAAATATGGGAATGGTGCAGGAAATGGTGATAAATCGGCTAAAATATTTCAAAGAGAGCAGTGCAGAGAGGCAAAATATGATCTCCTGAGGCAAAATCAAAGCTCTCGTAGCCCAGAAGAGAAAGTTCAGTGCCAGCATGGGGCTCAGGGCTGGCCAATGCTGAAATGGAAGCTCTGACTTGGAGCCCAGGGTCATGCACACATCTGCATCCACAGGCACATCAGGAGGGTCCAGCAAGTTCCCTGGGCTGGCCAGACTTCAGAAAGAAACATTGTGTTCGGAATGGAAGTTGTTCTTACTACCTAGCACTCTATTTTTCAACTATTTTAGAAAGACGATACTGAATAGAAGAAATTTGGGCGGAGGTTGTTTCAGAGCTTAAGTACAAACACTTTTAAATTCATTACTTTCTGACTGTGACTGTGGTCTGCTACATTAAGATCTCAGGACTTCTTAGTCCTGTAAATGGATTCACAAAGGTGAATTTTTGCCCCTGTGGATAACTTCACTGTGGTCCATTATGGACCATGTTCTCTCACCGAGAGCCTCTTCCACCTAGAAGAACACAGGTCCAGAAAACATGCAGTGCAGCCTGAGAACATGAAACCTTCTTTCTTGTGTTGCAATCGTGCTGTTCTCAATGGTCTTAGTGACAAAAAGTAGCTGCAGAAAAAAAAAATGTCATCTCAATTTTGTTTCCCAAAGGAGCTGAGTCAATATTGAACCTGCTAAAGAATATATTTAGAGCTGCCTGCTGTTCCATTTGAACCAGAAAATCTTTGTTTATTAACTTAATATCTAGCAAACACAGAGTCTCCAGATCTGATTCTTCTTTACTGAAATTGCACCATGTTTTGGAAACTGTGATCTGTGAAATGGAAATCAACCGAGGAGATCTTAGTATCACAATGATGAAAGGCAAATGAAACTTCAAGAAGTGACATTTCCTCCTGGCCACAGATGCAAGTAAAAATTTCAAAATGCTTCATTAAATAATAATAATTTTCAATCAATCAAATTATTATTTTTATTATTAATTACTCAAAATGTTATTTTTATTATTATTTCAAAAGTTATTATTATTTCAAGAGTTCCTCTGCTCACAGAAGTTTAACTGGCTTTAAAAAACTTGTTGTTCTGTTTATTAAAACCTACAAGTTGAGCAAAGCCTAACTTCAACTTTACCTCCTCAACAGACCAGCCCACAGTGTCCCAATTTTTACTGTTTTATGCTTTACTGTAAGCCTAATACACTGAGCAAGCTTAGCTCGTCAACCCTCTCTCTCTAACCCCTATATTCCAGCTCCCAGCTCATCTGTGTTTTTGTTCCTTCTCCTCTCCTCTTCCTTCCCCCCCAGACAATCTCAGAAGCACAGACATCAGACACATCAGAGGCGGCTGCTCGTTCCAGTGCTGCCAGACCAGGCGGCCTCTCTGCCCTGGCCCTTCTTGAATTCATCACAGGTTGCATTAGCCTTTGAGGCACAGCCTGCCCTGGTAGTTCACGGTGAAGCAATTATTTGGCCCCTTTGTCCTTCCCAAAATCACACCATTTTTCAAGACAGTTTTCCAGCTATTGGGCATAGCTTGTAGTCTTTGTTCCCCAACATACTGGCTTGCATGTGGTTGTATAAATTCCATTTTTGTGGACTGAAACCATCGAACTAGGTGATTGAGATTATTCTGCAATGAAAAGATGTTCTCTTTGTTATTTTCTAACCTAGAAACCTTTGCACTAACTGCACATTTTACCATGTATGATTTTGCACCATCAGGGCTGCTGATAAAATGAGGAATCAGTTCTCCAAAGAAATCTTAGAGAAATGGCCCTTAACACCCAACATCTCTACATTATGATTGCACTTTGAGATCAGACAACAAAAGACTTTTATATCTGCATAATGTCTGTGCCCTTCTAACGCCACTAAATGCCAGATCTTTAAACAAAAATATGAATCTGATCCTAAGCTAAATGTCTTATGGAAAAGCAGCTACACTACAGTAAAAAAGCAAACAGAAGAATGATTTGGATTCAGTCATCTGTTTCTGTTTAAAATTCAATACATCATTTTAAAAATCCTTAGTATGCTTACCAAGACAAGTTTGAAAGGCTGACTATGTTTAAATTCATATAAAAGTGCCTAGTTAAGGTTTACCCCAGTTTAATTTCTTCACTGAAGCACTTTGTGATAGGATCAGGCCAGAGACTGAGTCCTGCCTTATTATGAAGTGTTTCTCCAATGTAAATGCAACACTGATCAAGGTTTGGGAAGACATCAAAATGAAGGATTTACTCTGGAGAATACAGGAAGTGATCACAATGTGATTTAATGTGGTTAAAAAATTAAGATAAGACTGGTATTAGGAAACACTAGGGGTCTTCTGGAGAGCTGAAGTTCATTTCTGCAAAATGCCCAGTGGTACTTGTCCCTCCTTGTGCAGATATATCTTCTGCGCAGATGTACATGCTCAAGGAGGAAGGAAATACCTGTTTTAGATGCCATAGGGAAGAGTATATAACCATGCAATTTTCACTCACTTGCCTAAAAACGTTTATCTTCATCTTCTCTCCTGCTGGAAATACTATAGGTGTCTAGGGAAAGCTTTTCTTGGAATTTGGGTTTTGCTTTATAAAACATTTCAGACTCAAGCTATCTGATTATTCTATAGATGGGCTGTACTTGCTATCGCTGTGAAACCCATGCAGTGCTCAGAAGATGCACAAAGAGCTATTTCCAGGGTGATGCAGAAAATCTCCCTAATACTTCCACGGGAACAACAATCCTGGTATGTGTCACTGGGGACAGCTGTTGCTTGCAAACTTTACTGATGGGATTGCGGAGTCGCCCTTGGGATCAAAGACCCACATCATTTTCAGCTGGTCTGTCTTGGAGGAGGGCTGTGAACTGAACCTTCGGGCCCCGCTACAGTCCTGTCACACGGACAGGGACACGTGTCCACTCTCATGTCTGACAGCCCATCCCCGCTTGGGCTTCTGAAGTCGTCGAATGCTTTCTAAAGCGGAGGGCAGCTACGGGTCTCTGCCCATCACTTCAGCGTGGTCGCCGTGATGGCAGAGGGCTGGGCTCCTTGCTCTCCACGGTGCCTTTCGGCTCCATGTTTCTGTGCTCTTCCTAGCAACTTGCAGCTTGCTCTTCCCGCAGCAGCCCCGGGCTCGCGGCGCTCGCCTTCGGAGCCAACTGTCGGGGATAGCGAAGGGAGCCTGGCCGCCGTTTGGAGTGCGCGGTCACGGCTGCCGACTATAATTAATCTGCCTTTATTAAGCAGGATTTAGGAAAATTTATGGCCGGCGCTGGCTTGCTGTTGTAAGAGATTGTTAGAATCATTCCCTGGGCTTTCTGCTTAAAATATCTTAATCAAACAACAAAAAGTGCTCGCCCACATTGTTCCTCTTGTCAAAGTACTGAAACTGCCCTTTTCTACATCATTCTAAACCTCTTGGTATTTTTCTCCCTTGCTTTGGAGGCATTTTAATGATCGTTCCCCAACCCTTCCCTGGACTTTGAATAGCCGCACTTTAAGCGCCAGCCGCCCAACTCTTAGCAGACGTGAAGGACACGCTCAGAGCGGCGCAGCCTTTCCTAGGGATTTTATTATTGTTTTCACACACAAAACCCGGGATCCTTGAGGGGCAGCGGGGCGCGGAGGTCTCCCGCGCGCGGCGCAGCCGTTAAAGCCGCGAGGCGGGCGGCGCGCAGCGCTAACGGCCGCAACGGCCGCGGCGCGGCGGGGCACCTACCAGCCTGGCGAGGATGCGGCGGCTCCGCTGGTCCGTGCAGCGCTCGGAGAAGCCGCCGGCGCGCAGCAGGAGAAGCAGGGCGCCGAGCAGCAGCGGGGCGGCCGCGCAGCCGAGCAGGCAGCGCGGGGCGCAGCGCCGCCGCCGCGGGCGCCCCATGGCCCCGGCGCGGCCGCTCGTTCCGCTGCCTGCTCTGCTGCGCTAACGCGGTCAAACGGGCTGTAAAACGATGCTGGCCACNCGCGCTCGCCGCGCTCCATGCCGGCCTCCTCGCGCCGCGCCGGCCCCGCGCGCCGCCGCTCGACAGGAGCCCCGTTAGTTCCGCCGCCTTTTGTCCGCCCTCCGCGGTGCCCGAGGGGCCCCTGCCACCCACGGCCGAGGCCCTCGTTGCCTGGCAGCTCCGGGCCCCGCGCCCTTCTCCCCCCGCGCCGCCTGCCCTCGCCCGCGAAGTTTCGCGCCGGCAGTGAAAGGGGCTTGGAAGGCTCTGCGCTGGGAAGCCCGTGCGGGGGGCTGTGCCAGCGCCTCGCCATGCACGGCTCCTCCGCGGCGACGGACACAAAAAGCCGTTTATTCCCGGGTAATTTGGGCAGTTTTCTCTTCCCAGGGCTTCAGTGCCAACAGGAGGAAGAGAAAGAAGCGTCCCTTCTTTGCGGGGACAGAAGAGCTCCATGAGCAAACGTGCTCCCTCTCTACTGTGTTCAGTTTTATGAGCGCTTGCGAGGGGCCAAGGGGCATGTTGGAGATGTGCTCCGGTGTAGGAAAATTCTGACATCCTTTCCTCAGCCCAGGGCAGATGCTCTCTGTGTCTGGCTAGGGCACTGCATTCACTTCATTCCTCCTTGATTTCACTTCTTCCCTGCACCCCGCTCGCCTCATCTCCTGTGCCAACACACAGGTTTCAGTGGGAAAATTCATTTTGTAAAGTTTTGCTCAGCATAATAAGCATATCTGATTTGAGTTTACTGTCAGATAGGACAGGAAAGCAACAGATTCAGATAGGACAGGAAAGCAACAGATTCATTTTCTTTCGCTTATATGCATGGCCACCTTGTGCAACTTCCAATCCCCTAGTATTAGGATAAATTGTAGTTAAGGAGAACACATGGGTAAACTACTTACTGAGTTAGCTTAGTGAGTAAGAAGAGCAGAACCAGGCCCATGGAAGGAGGAGTATGGAATAGTTCAATAGGCTCCTTCTAAGTGCAACTTTTGTAAGTTGCTCTGGAGCACATTTTGTTAGTAAGTGAATTTAATATGACGAGGGGCAGGTTCAGAGCTGGAGAGCTGGGTTCAGGGCTGTGCCTACCATCATATCCAGCTTCATCATGAGAAATCTCTCTCTCCCAGCAGCAATCATTGCAGAGAAGGGAGCATCTATGGGCATGGTTCAGCACTGCCTCTCGGGGCAGCAGGGTGAGAACACGGCTGTGCCCAACACGCTGCTTTCCTCGTCTTCTGCATGGTCAGTGCAGTGCTGCCCTACATGGCAGAGTAGTGCTTGAAGTATATTTTCTAAGTATGTAACAGACTGGATTAAAATCTGGATCTTGACCTTTCTCCTCCAAAGAATAGGAGGTATAGTTCCACATCTGTGAAGTTCTGCACATGCATCATTTCTGCTTTAGCTGCAGTTCTGAAAACATCTCGTATTTACTCCTGACTGTGGGCTAGGGACAAAGCAAGGTGGCCTTGGGTCTGGTTGGGTGACATAGCTGAGCTAATCTAAATAAACTGTAAATACTACTAAACAGTACTTCTAACTAGCAAATAGTAGCATCTAGACGCTGCTCAGAGGCACCCTCGTCCCTCCTCTTCCCCATTTCCCTCCACACAGTCCTGTCCCCTCTGGTACTGAAGATGTGTCCCACTGCCCTGGGAGCGGACTCGGCTCCCTGAGGGAACAGGTAACTGTTCACTTTTTCTTTGCAGAGTTAATCCTCAGCCAGGCTAGAAAGAGCCCCAACATACAGCAGCACACAAAGCTAAAGCTGTCGCAGGGCTCAGCTGGATCATGTGCCTGCACCTTAAGGATGCAATTCGATATTACAGGTAAGGTGATCTATAGGTGGAAACATTCCTGGCCCCATTTTCAGCCCGGGCTTTTGCCTGCGCTGCTCCCTTTACATCAGCTCTGGTAATCATCTAGCTGCAGCATGACCCAGTTCAACTCCCATGCGGCAGAAATGATTTTGCAGCCACCTGCAGTGACTCACCTTGCGGCCGCGCGTCGCGGCATCTGCCTTGAACTGAACCGGGGTACGTAAGGAGCCACGTCGGCCCTTCCGTCTGCAAGCAGTTGCTGCTGACAGCAAGTGCAGTTCTACCTTTGGCATGCAGGTGCCTGCTGCCTCGAAACAGGGGAATTTCTGATAGGAAAAGACTATGAAAGAGTAACAGCTAAAATGTACTAAGTGAAAGCAAGCTCATGAAATAAATACAAGTTACGTGACACACGCTGTTAACCTTCTTATTTTATGATAGATCCCCCAGGAGGGAGTGACACAGGGAATAAAGCCTTGTCTTTCCAAAAGACTTCCATATGGCGTGCAGGCAGCGGAAAAAGGTTGCGTATAGTTTCCCAGCCTCTGAAGTCCCAAAGATCCTCCTCATGCTGGGAGCATGTCTCTGTGTGTGTGTACGTACACACATACCTATATACCTGTATGTATACGGTGTACAGGTGCACACCTATACATGCACATCTTCAAAACACAGCAAGAGTTGACCCAGGAAGTTTCGATTCAATAAAAGGTGCTTTGGGCCCAGGGGACTTTCTACTTTGTAGTGATCAGTAGCCAGCTGCAAACTTCAAATCTAGTTTTAAATTTCCCTAAACTTCAAGGATTTCAGGGCCACTCAAGTTAACTGCGTCCTATCTAGTGTGAAATAGGAATCAAAGTGTTTCTGTGTGCCACAGCACATTTCCCTAGAAAACCTCTGCATCAGAAACGTTTTGCTGCTGGTATATGTTAAAATGTGACTCTCTCGCTTTGCATTTCTGTATTCCTAAAGAAAGCTACATCGCTAGTCTCATTTTAGCTGAGAATTAAGCTTGATGAAAATTAATTAGGAGACTTTAAATTAAAGCAAGTGGCAAAAAGGGTAGTAAAAATAATCATGGAATAAACGCATCCTTCCCTCCACAATGAAATTGAAGAGTAATTGAATTACTGCTTGGGAAGAGAGGACAACCTGCTTCAGCTGACGCCCATTGGCGTGCGGGCATGGTGAGGGCTCAGAGTGGGGCTAGGCGAAGGCTTGGGGGGCCGGGGGCTGCCCCATGCAGCCCGTGGGGGAGCTCGCGCGGCGCGAGCGGAGCCGGGAGCGCCGGGAGCGGCTGAGCCCCCGGCTGCCTCGGCCGCCGCTGCCACGGGGGCTCAGAGCCCTCCTTCTCCTAAGTGCCTCATTCCCTGTGAGAGTTCCAAACGAAGACAACTAAATCAGTCGGGATGTCCTGGTGCCCAAGCTAATGAAATGCAAACCTGGTTCATTAGGGATTATTGTTCTGTTTGGCTGGTTTTATCACCTTCTGTCATTAGCTCTGGACGTCTAAGAAAATAGCAGTACATTATCTTTCACAAGGTACAGATTAATCTCCTCTTTTCCTGCTTGAGGCTCAGGAAACTTTCAAGTGTTGTTCAAATATACTTCAAAAATGTACTATGCCATATAAATATTTCTTTCTGATTTCCTGTGGCGAAGTTGAGTGACCGAGAAACATCACAAGATCTGATGCACATTTGAACGTGTCCTTCAGGCAGTAAAATTCTCCTGCAGAGTACTGAGCCTGCAGTGGAATCCAAATGCATTTTCTCATATATGCCATTAATCAAAAAGAAGATGTTTCAAGTAGTACTCACAGACATTTTACTGCATCAGTGTGCGGGGAGTTTATTAGGTTGCATCGCAAACTAGAGGCAGGAAAATGGCATAATATAAAAATAGAGTCTAGCTTTGTGAAGAAGAGAGGAGCCTAGAGTAATTCAATGATTTAAACAAGAGAACGCATGCAAACAGAAAAAACTTTCCCATATATGTGTGTTCTGAAGAACTTCTAATATATTTTATCCTGCATGCTTCTTACTTTTTGCAGATCTTTCCTAGGCACAGTTGCCCATCAGAGACAAACAAATCTATTCTCTTTTTTTCCCTTTACCACATCCTAGATTCCCCATTGCAACTTGCAAAGACAGTACGTCTTGCTCCTCTTCTCGGATCCTGCTTCTAGTTAATCTCTTCATTAACCTCATGCCAACTTTTCACTTCCATTTGGAAACCTCTGCACCTAAGGACTATTCAGATACTTGGGCAATGATTGTGGCAAATTGTTGCTTCCTTATGATGCTTCAGATTGGACAGAAAAATGAAGACACAAAAATGCTCTGGATTTTTTGTCCACATATCAGAAATGATTCCTAGCACTGTACTGCCTGGTGCTCCTCTGCCACACTCCTTGTCCATCCTTGCTACCAGTCACCAACAGGAAAGAAAATAATTTAGTTAGCTTGAAGATGGAGCTTCAACAGTTCAAAAGTGGAATTGGAAGTAGAATTGGCCCTGCCTGAGACTGGAGTGAAGGGACTGAATTTGGTGACTTGGGAACAATTTTTCTGATTGTTGTCACAGAGGTTGCTCTCCAACATAAACATGGAGTGTGCAGCATGTTGTATAACTGTCCATAATGTATGAAAGGAGACCAAAGAAAGGAAAATGTCACAATTGTTTTCCAGTCTTTCTATATGCAGTTTCTGGTCTTTGTACCAAGCTCAGGCCAAGTGATCTCATATGGATACTGAATTTGACTCTTTGTGGTCTCCCTATATGAGATTCTGAAGAAATTCCAGAAATATTTTCAATTTGCACTAAGGTTATGTATAAGGGAAAAAAATCTAATAGCTCGACATGGCCTCCTGCAGTGTGTTATTTACAGCAACCATTATAACAGGCAGATTATTTTACACATTAGACCTGCGTAGCTTGCAGGGCTCCACAGAGCATTTAGATTTGTGGTACACCGAAAAGGTAAGAGAATTAAGAGCCATCTTTTATAATCCAATGATTGCATTATATATCCCAGCCTATCGATTAAGAAGTTTCTTAGGCTTTCATACCATCAGAAAAGTTACCATGTTGTGATATAGAATAAAAACTGTCTAGTTTTAGGGCTGCCAACTCTGCAATGCAGCCGCTTTAGGAATCTGCACCATTTCAAGTTCATTTCAGTAGCAAAACTGCTGTCTGGTGGCCACGGGCTATCCATTTGCATCTGGTTAGGCATTGTGTTTAAAATGCACAGGAAGCAGTCCCCGCATTTCCAGAGGTCTGAGCACGGGCTGATCCTTAGGAGAGCAAAGAAAAGCAAGCACCGACTCCTGGGGATGGAAAAAGGCATCCTCATCGTAGGCGCAAGAGACCACCAAGTGGATGCTTGTGATATTGCAGACGAAAGGTTTTGTGAGCTAGAAATACACCTTCCTGAGAGCATCTCGCTGCTTTTCTCTGTTCAAATAAGCACAGCTGAATTTAAAGAGGTTTTTATTATTTTTTTTATTTTTTTGGATCAAGGACTGTGTACTTAGTTCTCTATGTTTTAAAATTATATGACATGTAGATATCATAGCTGCCATATCATAGCTCATTCACACATAGGTTTATCCATTTCTGGATTTCTCTTCTATAAATCCAAGTCTGAAAATAAAAAAGAAAAAAAAATGAGAAGGATCATGGATGACTTTGAGTAACAGTCCTGTAAGAGTTAATTACTTGTGGTTATTTCCTTGAAGCTGCTCTTTGCAGTTTCGTTGTGAATGCAAAATGGCTGGGCATAGAGCAAGCTACAAAATGATCTGTGAGTGAGATTGCATTTTCTGTCAGTCTGTGCAAGTAATTAGCTTTTCTGTGGGTAACACATTGCTACTCCTCATGTACCCAGTGCTGGGTGACACTCGCTTAGGGAACAGGAGCCAACTTGGTTGCTGTGCTGCTTGCCACAAGTAGATCGAAATCACCTCGCATTTACATGTCCATCAGTGCCAGCGGCTCCGTGTGCTCCTCACGTGGGTGCCTGGGCAGTGGCCCCCTACAAACCCGCAGCCGGAGGGAAGCTCCCTCCGGGAAGCTGCGTGGCCCGGCTGGCCCTGTCCCTAGAGCTAGAGGGGCAGCACTGCACAGACATCACCAGCCCTACAGACAAGGAATGCCAGGGCGCTGTCCCTGCTCCAAGCAGCATTCCCGGCTCCTGAGGAGCCTCAGAAGGCAGTTCCCATAGTTTCTTCCATGATGTGAACCTTGCACCCCTATTCGCAGTATTTGCAACACAGGGAATTCGCTTCTCGCCACGGAGCCAAGCTTCTCCAAGTATGGGCTACTCTGCAGGTGGCCCTTTCAGACGCTTTAATACTCCTCTCCACCTCTTCCTATGCTTTTAAATCTGGCATTGAGTCAACTCACTCGCCACGGTGGAACATGATTTCATTTTAAATGTCTGCTTTCTGCAGGAGTGGTGTCAACTGCTTTTTCAGGCCAGGTGACCTCTTCAAAGAAGGAAACCAACTTCATTCTCCATTAAGTCTTGTATGAAGTTAAGAATTTAAGATGAATAATCTTCCAGGATACTGACTTTGGGATTTTTTTTTTCTGAAAGTGTGAGAAATACACAGGCCCTGAAGGCCGTGTGACGTTTTCTTTCTGCTCAACTGCAACAGTATTTTCATACCAGGCCACATCATCTCTTGAGAGCTATTTTTTGATGAGAAACTAAAGTATCTGAGAAATACTTTATAAGATCATACTATGATTTTAGAACAAACCTCATTTGTTGTGGGCCAGAGCCAAAGGCCACCAGAGCCCATGGAAGTTATCCCACAGTTTTAAGTTCTGGCACCTTTCACCTTCGAGGAAGGATGTGAGTGTGTGTGCATAACTAGGAAAATCCCTACGTAAACCAGCCACCCAGTTGTCTGCATTTGTGCAATGGAGAATCAAAATTGTGCCCCTTTCCTTAAAAGCAGAACTTCAAAACAGTTTGAAAAAGGCTACTTTGTAATGAAGCTTTCACTTCAGAACTTCTTATGATTAAACTGGCAGCACTCCTCTTGGCTGCTTGAGGTGACATACGTCATCCTATTTCTGTCTTCTGTGTTCTGCCATTTTCAGTTCAGTCTGATCCCGTGTTCTTTCCCAACTTACGTAGTTTTCCAGATCCGATATTGGTCAATGATTTACCCTACATCTACCCTATGTCTCCTACTTAGGCCTCAGTTATCTACTACCAACAGCACTAGGCAGGCATCTCTCTCCTCAGGCAGAGGGAGTGACTTCTTCCCTTGTAGAAGGAAGCGCTTCTGCCACTCCCTCAGCGAGAGGTTTCTTCTGGCCGCATGAGGCCCGGTTCTGACCAGGTATCAGTGGAATTACCTTTGGGCTACACTAAGGTGTGTGGAAGGAGGATCACTCAGAGATGCCATTACTAGACAGTATCTAACACTCCTTGCTTTAGCAGCTCCCTCATTCTCGTCCATACCTAAACTGATCTGTCATGTGTCCTTACTAAGGGAACTCATAGAAAGTCTCCCAGAATGGAAAACGGGGACTGTATCATTCTGGATGTGATCCTCGGAGTGGGGAGATCCACCGAAGGATGGGGACAGGAACCACTGCGCCGGGCACCACAGAACACTGCTGTGGAGCTCGACACAGCAGGGAAACTCCATCTGGGGAAGCACTTAAGCTCCATTTCCTTTAGGAGAGCATGTAACACCAGCCAAGCCTCTTTAGGATTGCTCTTTCACTTTGGCAAATCAGCAACTTATAAAAGACCGAAATAAAGCCTCCCAACACCTCCGAATATATTCAAGGAGAAATTGAAAATGACATCTGTTCATGCACACAGCGTGTCCCACAGTTTCAGCCTGTCCCCACGGATAAACTGAGCATGGCTCTGGATGAAAAGATGTGACGAAATAAAGGGTAGATCAGATTAAGTCGCAAGAAAAGGGTGAAGGTTTTGGCATTTGGGCTATATGGTCATTCCAAAGAGAAGTTCTGGGCTGAAGCAGTCTCCAAGGGCTGTGGTTCTCATTTGCAGTCAGGCCACAGCTAGCTGGGCTATTGACCCTTCGTTGCTTGGTTATTATAGTTACTTGTTACATGTCACGCATCCCATCACTCTCATTTGAGCTATCGCCTTGCTTTATTAATGCAGAGTAGCAAGAGAAGCCGGCAGAAGCACCAAGTGCTTTAGGGACTGTCAGGCAGAGAAATAACTCCTGAACACAGGGATGGAGGTGCATTTTTTACTCCTTTTAGATCGCTGGCACATCTGGCCTAGCCCTTCAGTAAAACAAGGAATCACTTGGCCTGCCTGGGAAAGAAAAGTGGAGACAACACAGAGAATGACAGTCTGGAATAACCTCATCATCCAAATCAAGAGGGGAAAAATCTGAGAAAGGAAAGCTCTCATCTTGTCCTGTGAAGAGTTTTATCCAAAATGGGGTGAGTTTTCCCTGAAGCTCCTAAAAGCTAGAACTGTTCTACATTTTCTCCACAGCTCTCCTAGCTCTAAGGGCTAGAAAAGGCAGTCACACGTGGCAGACGGGTGCTGTTGACAGGGTCCACAGACAGCCCAGGCAGGGCAGCGATGAACCGGTGCCAGGGTCCCACCAGGGAGTCCAGCTGGGAGCGGGGGGGGCTGGGAATGGGGCAGGAGCCAGGGCTGGGGACACGCTGCCATGTAGGTGTGACCTACATGGGGGTCAGACCGCAGGGGTCAGACCGTGGGGCACCCTATCCCCAGTTCCAAACCATGGGCCGAGTCTGAGCAGTGCCGCCGTCCTCCAGTCTGACAGCGTTTCTAGTATCTCTCTTGGATGGAAGAGGGAACAGAAATAAATTTGGAAGACACTGTGATGTGTCCCAGATGGTTACAGACTCTGTCCCACAGAGCGTATATGGCAACACACACGTCTGTAGAGGATACACAGACCAGCAAGGGCTGGTGTAAATCTTGCAGATACTCAACAAAGCCATCGAGCTCTGCAAATTTAACAAGAGCCTGGTGACATCTTAACGGCTTTCAGGCTCCAGAAGAGTGCTAGGGAAGTATGTTTTGAACACAGCCATCCTCCCATATTCCCAGGCATTCAGGCATCATAGTCCCAAAAGAAGATGGTAAACATGTACTCTTCATCATTACCTTTACCCCAAAAATATGCTCTGTGCACTTAAAATGATACAATTAAAACAATACTTACTTTAAGCAATGCTAGTGTAGCCAAATGTCCCTATAGGTGCATGTAGGTGTATGTGATAGGACACAAGAATGTCTAGGCTGGAGGGATTAAGGCAAGAATTCCATAATGCCAGTTACAACCTGCTTCTGTTACAGCTTTACATTCACTGTCACTGGTCCAAAAACTACCGTGTGCAGCAAAGCCAACAAGTGCAGCAAAGCAGCAGCGCTGCCTAAGCCTGCGTGTGACATGGGGCTGCCTTTCAGCCTGACACTCCCTCCCGAGCAGCATCCCCTGCTCTGCCTGGCATTTAGGAAGATGGGCTGGGGAGCCTCCCTAGCAGAGCAACAGGAAATAAAAATGGGGAGTGGGAAAAAGCGAGATTAATACAGAGGCCAAAGGTAGCTAATTTGCAGCTTTTAATTTTTTTTACTCTTCTCAGTGTATAGCAAAGCAGTTGTTGGGTATTTATCTTACTGAGGAAAAGAGACAAAGAAATAGGGAAATGTAAAGTTTTTGGATGCCTGACATCTGCACACAAAGACGTAACTGCATCTTAAAGTTAATTTCAAGAGAGAAATGAGACCTCATGTTTCCTGTAGCACCCTGCGCCCCTTCAGGCCCACGTTTCTGTGTGAATGTTTTCAGCTGCAGATCGCACAGCTATGAACCCACTGATTCTGGGTATCTCTGGGGGCCTCCCAAAGCCACCAGCTCTGGAGCTCGTTTACAACCAGGTGATCTTGCTTCTTCTCTTCAATAAGCCCAGCAGTCCCCATTTAGGTTTGTGGAGGTAATGTTTCATGCCATGAATGAGCTTAGTGTATTCAGAAGTGTATGTAGCTCTGAGCCCTATTCTAGGCAACCTTTCCCCATTTCTAGTTCAGTGACTTCCAAGACTTTCAGCATCCTCGTTTACCGTACTGAATTATTTTACCATATTCTATCCATTATGCAGCTGGTTTTGTTGTTGGTCTGTAATATATTCATTTATAGCAGGTTCTACCCTAGTAAAATACTTAAGTGTGCAGGTAGTTTGGGTGAAAAGAATGTGATTAGCTGAGATGGAAGTTAAACACCTGCCTAAGTGCTTTGCTGGGTTGAAGGCTTAGAAAAGAAGAAAAAAGATCAGACTGTTTTTTTGCTGAATGTGTTTTAGAGCTGCTTTATCTTAATAGCCTTATCACTAGCCTATTACGGTGCAGTGGTGGGTAGGTGCCCCTGGCCAGGGCTCACCAGCTGAGGAGAACGTGAACGTGCCTGCAGAGCGAGGGCAGCAGCGGGGCTGAAGCCGCCCTCCTCTGCTAAAGCAAAGCCCGACTTCTTGGCCACACCACTTGTTTCGGGGAGAATGTGTTAGAAAAGGACACAGAGCACTTGGTGTGTTTGTATGGCTTCCCTTAGCCCGCAGAAGACCGAGGATACTTAGCTGCTTAGCAAGTACCTTGCTTTTTCACCCTTTGTCTTAAAAATTATAAAAAATAAAAATAAATGTGTCCTTTCTTACCCTTCCTTTCTCCTGTGTTCCCAAAGAATTATTTATCTATGCATATATTCTTTTGGCCTCCAAATTATCAGCCTTGTAAAACAAAACTGCTTTTTCCTCACAGACAGTTTACAAGGCCCTCAAAGCTGGTAGTTCTGCCTGTTATCTTTCAAAAGCGTGTTTATCTTCACTTGGGAAGCAACTGTGTGGCTTTGTTGTTTGTTCTTCACGTAATCTTTTGTGGATTTTAGATGAAAACAGCCGTGCAAATAAGTTTTACAATACACAGTATTTTCCCTGCATGGTTTCCCAAAGCTCTTCTTGAGCTTGTTTCCTTGATCTGTGCTTCTGCTTTGTGTGGTGCTTCTGGGATGTAGAGCAAAGCACAGAAATCAAGTTCCTTAGAGGAACCCAGGACTGGAAGATGGTCATCTCACGTCCCATTACACAGTCCTCTTCACAGCCTCACCAACCCTCACGTTGGAGGGCAGATTCTTCCCCCTGTGGGCATCAGGCACCGTGACGGGACCAGGTTGGGGGTCCCACAGTGGGGCAGGAGCCTGGTGGGGGCCACGTGCGAGAGCCCCATCTCACCACCCCTTTCCTGGGTGACCAGGGCTCCCATGACACAAAACTCGCCGCAGCCTCGTGCACGTTCCCACCACTGACCCATTTCCCTCACTGCACTCCCAAACTACAGTCTGCTTTTCTACAGCAGCTGCTGTAGCTCAGGGAGATCCTGGGACCTGCTGGTATCCCCTGCTCCTTCTCCTTACTCATTTCCAACCCGTAAGCTCCTAGTTACTGAATTTCAGCCTATTTTTATTTCTGCAGTCATCAGGTTTCTTCTTTCCTTCTCTGCATTGACTCTAACTCCCAGTTTTGTGCTGTCAGTACATTTTACCAGTGTACTCCTAATACTTGCCATGCTGGGAATTATACTACCTACTAGCTTTGATGGAGCGGTACAGCCTCCTTCAGTAATTCAGGTAACAAATATTTTATTACAGCCCAGGGCCAGCTAGCATTTTTACAGTTCTTTTAAGCATGCCATCAAATATTAGTGCCCGGATTGCTATATCTATACATAGTTAACGGCTATATACATCAGAGCTATTCAATTACTCATGAATAGAAGGGGCTGCAGCAGCTCCTGTCTTCTAATGACTTGCTTCATTTCGGCTCAGCTCGGGTAACAGCGTGCCTTGTCTTCCCTCACCTTTCATCTCCCTGCATTTGGGATGACATTATGCACTTCTGCTGCTGCAAGGAGAGAAGAAAACATTTCATTGATTTTATTTTGCCTTTGCATCTTATTATCCCTATTACTATTTCCTTTCCTAGCTGGAAACCCCTAGATTTAAGAAGGCCACATGGACACTCTCACCTTTCACAGAATCACAGAATGGTTGAGGTTGGAAGGGACCTCTAGAGATCATCTAGTCCAACCCCCTGCTCCAGCAGGGACACCCAGAGCATGGGGCACAGGGTAGTATCCAGGTGGGTTTTGAAGAC
>VZSG01000606.1:412589-445570 GCA_013398315.1 Nothoprocta pentlandii | reverse complement strand
CCCAGGTGCAGGACCCTGCACTTGTCCTTGTTGAACCTCTCTGCCCAGCTCTCCAGCCTGTCCAGAGGTTCCCTTATAGGAATATCGCAGTTTCCCGACCAGCCGTGGCCAGGCCCTCAGGTCTCTCCCCGCGCAGCACCGTGCCCACCCTTCCCACCACATTTCACTGGGCGGCTCCCCCGCCCCGGCCGCCTCGGGGCCGCCTTTAGCCCCTCCCCCACGCGCCGCAGTAACGGCCGCCGCGTGACGGGGCAGGCCCCGCCCCCCGCGCGGCCGCCCCGCGCCTTCCGCCTCTCACGCAGCGGCGAGAGCTGCGGCGGCCGCGCCGATTGGTCCCTGCGGCCGAGGGGGCGGGATCAGCAGAGGGTATTTAAGGTCCCGCGGCGGCGGGTGCTGGCGGTTGCGAGCGGGAGCCGGGCGGGCGCGGTGAGTGAGCGGTTGGGCGGTTGGGCACCGCGCCGCGGAGGGGCCTGGGCTGCGGGGGGGCCGCGCGCGGGCCGGGGCTGTCCCGCTCCGCTCCGCAGTGCGCGCCGTGGCGGCGGAAGGCGCGGTGCGGCCGTTCCCAGCCTCAGAAACGGTGCGGGGAGCGGCAGGCCCGCAGGACGGGGCCTCGCCCCTGCAGCCCGCGCGAGGCGCCGCGTGCCCCTTGGCCTTTCCGCGGCGAGCTGCGGCGCGCGCCGGGCGCTCGTGGGAGCAGCGCGGAGCGGAGCGGAGCGAGCAGCCGCGGCGCCCGTGTTGGCTGCGGCCCGGCCCCCGTGCTGCGCCGCTCGCGCCGGGAGGAGCTTCCTCCAGAGCCCTGCCTCAGCCCGCTGAGGGCCGTAGGGCTCCTCTGGGTGTGCTGCGCTTTTCTCAGGCCTTAGGCCCCTCTCGCTTCTTAGGGAGTGCTTGAGGCAGCCAGCAGTTTGGTGTGTGTTTGATTTGGACTCCCGTGTAAAGAAGGGCTTTGATTCAACTGGTGCTGAAAACTGGCTAAACTTCAACTGCATTGCTACTGTAAATCACCAGTAACAAGACCACATAAACTTGTCTGCAAGTGAGAGATTCTGTTTGCGGGGAAAAGCAGCTTCAAAGTATTCCGTAAGTCTCCTGTGATAAGACATGCACATATATATCAGTGTGCTATGTAGGGCAGCCTGCAGCTTTTCAGTTGCTTTCAGCATTTGTCTCCTGTGTAGAGGAGTCACCTGCTTAAGAAATCCCAAGGCAAACACTGGGTCGCAAGCCTTAACAAACTGCTGTCACAGTTGTCTTGTGACTTCTTCCCCTTTTGAAGTATAAAAGAGTGAGGGCTGGGGCATAAGGCTGACAAGCTAAGGAGTTGCTACAGCTGGTGCCATTTGGCATAGTTGCACCACAGGATACTCTTTACTTGAGCATCTGAGCAAATTATTTTTTTTCTATCTCAGTTTTCAGAAGCACCATTCTATTCAGAAGATGTCTGCCCTTGAAACACTCTTTAAATATGTTGATGACCACCAAGATCTCTATATTGAGGTAAGTGTCCTTTCAAAGGGTTGTCCTGCACTGCAGACAGCTATGGCCCAATAAAAATAGACCAGTGGTCAACTTCAAGCTTGTTATGTTACACCTGTATAATGTGCCTAAAGATCTGTAGTTTTGTAGGGAACTAGTTCTCTCCTTAAAGAGATGATGGGTGAGTCAAGCCAGAGCACTCATGTTTTGTTCCTTGAGTTCTGTCAAGGTTATATTCAGTCAGACTTAAATTTTCATGGTACACTTTATTAGAAAAGTGTTTAGTATAGTGAGGTCAAGGACTTCAGTAGAGGTAGGATAAGTCTCTGACACAAAGCCCTGGATGACAAACTGGATTTGTGCTCTCCTCTTCATGAGCTAAGAGTAGGGGAGAGCACAGACAAGACTAGAACAAAAAGCTTTCTCATATGAAACTGTTCAGGTTGGGATGGGGGGAAGGTTACCTTCTACACTTTGCAGCTTAGCTCTGCTAATTAATTTCACTTTATCCTGCACTGCTTCACCCAGTCCTGTGGAGAACGTGCCTGTAAGAGCACTAAGCTGCCAGTTCTGAACCAAGTCAAGTGTTCAGATTTGTTTCTCTGCCAGTTCCCCTTGCTGATCTCAATGGGAGGCAGAGGCAAGGCCTTTCTGGGGAGTTCAAAGGGAAGAGCTGCTTGTGGATGTGTAAATCACTATTCAGTTTTGTGCCAGCTACAATGCTCTTTATCTCTCCTTCTGTATCTGTAGAGTGTCTTTGTGCTACCTTGTGAAGTGTGCCTGTATGAAAGCTGTAGGGAGGCCTTGAGTGCAATACCAATGGCTAGTGCTCTTAGCTTAGAGAACAGGTGACTTGCATAAAGTTTTAGCTTAAAATGGTATTGCTTAAAATGGTATTGCTGAAGTTGCAAGGTACTGTATTCCTGCGACTGCAGTGAAAGCTCTAACACTTCTGTCTTTCTGCAGCGGTTGGCTCAGTGGGTGGCAATCCAGAGCGTGTCAGCATGGCCAGAGAAGAGGGGCGAGATCAGGCACATGATGGAGGTTGCTGCCAAGGATATTGAGCGGCTTGGCGGCACAACCCAACTCGTGGATATTGGGCAGCAGCAGGTTTGTGAGCATCTACTCGTGTCAGCTTAGTGGAAACTCTCTATAGAGACAAGGGTCTTATGGATGATGGCCTAGATACCTTCTTGGTGAAGGATCATCTCTCCTTTCAGTCTGAGCTTCCAGTGAAAAATTAACTATGTCTAAAATTTTAACTGGACTCAAACAGGGTTCCAGCAAACAAAAATCAGTTAATGGCGTTCTGAACAGGAGTGGGCTGGTGGTGTCCCTTGGGCATATATAGGCTGTTAAATTACTCTTCAGTAAGTCTTCCAGGAGAGCATTTCTTTTATCACAAGATTGACCAGCTTTTCTGCCAGGTAAGTACAGATGCTTACAGGACAAAACCCTCCTTGTTTCCTAGCTGTTCGGATGGCTTTTCCTCACCCGAGGGAAATACATGTGTTGGAGAGCAGTAGCCTCTCCATCCTGGGGGCCATTTACCTTGTAGGCTATCTTGAAGTGCCTAGTGGCTATGAAGCCTTGTAGGATAAGGCCCACCCCAAAGTTGTTAGACCAGTCTATAGATAATGAGATTTAAAAGGCTCCTCTGTTGGTTGGAGTGTTTGCTCACTTTGAAAGGTGGTTGCTGCTTACAGGGTTAGTAACTACTGTGTGAAATCTCTGCTCAGAGGAGCAGCTCCTGCACTGAACTACAAGCAAGCTCTTTACCTGCCTGTAGCACTGCAGCAATGTACCAGCTGACTGTGTGCCCTGTTGAGGGGAGGAAGCTCCTAGAAGAACTAGAGTTCTCCTACAGTTTCTCATCACCAGCAGCCTAAAATAACTAAAGTGTTTCAGCAGTCACTGTCTGAGAAGTTTAGTTCATTTTCTCAGGGTGACTTTGGGACTACTGATATTTACGAAGTTTGTTAGAAGTAAAACTTTCATTTAGGAAACACTCTTGCAGGAATAAAGACTAGCATTTCCCCTTAGACTTAAGGATTTGTGAAGCTAGTCAGTGCAATATATGTATTATCCTTCTTTGATAAACCATTTATATTAAAGTAATTGGTTAACTTATTTGATCCAGCATGGCTTATTGGTGCAAGGAAGTTTATAGTGAGTGCTAATTGTTGGAGGTATAAGCACTTGTGTTACTGCCCTAATTGCTAAAGCTGCAACTGACTGAGGATGGCAACCTATTGATAAACATATGAGTTTGGAGCCCATAAGAACAAAAAGCTGCTGCTGGTCATCCTGCTTGGGCAACATGTATCTGGGAGTAATGTGATAATTGCTTTTGGATGTTCAAAAAGGCATCAAATTTCCTCTTGAACCTAGAATCAAGCTCCAGTGCCATTTGTCTGGCAGCACAGGCTGGTGAAAAGAATTGATAGAAGCATTAACTTTATTTGGGTGTAGGTACATGCTATACAGATGGATACTGTACTGGGAGACTTTGTGTATGAGACCCTCTTGTGGACAGGACCAAAGTATAATGACAGCAGTGCAGAGCACAGTTAAGCTGGACTCAGCTTTTATGCTTAGGACTGCTTTAGATGAAGCAGCTTGGCATGTGGACAGCTTGCCTTGCTAAAATCTGAGGTAGGAATATGAGTTATAACAGTTCTTAACTATCTTGGAACACTAAATGTCTATTACTGAGACTCATCAAGAAACTTTTACTGGCCCAGTGTTGATGCTTCACTCGGCTTCTGGCAAGCAGTTTGGGTAGCTTAGTAAGGCAGCTTATCCCAACTGTCTGAAAAGGCTATGAAGTTAGATGTTAGATGGCATAATGTTAAATCATTTGAAAATAACATGTTCCACACTTATTGAACTTCTCTGCTATTTTTAGCTGCCTGATGGATCAAAGATCCCTCTACCTCCAATCCTTCTAGGAAAACTAGGCTCAGATCCATGCAAAAAAACAGTGTGTGTATATGGCCACCTAGATGTTCAGCCAGCAGCCCTAGAAGATGGCTGGGACAGTGAACCCTTCACGCTGGTGGAGAGAGATGGTAAGAGCTGTGGGCTTTGACAGCATGGGGTTTGTCTTCTGTTGTGAAGCTGCCCTCCTGACAGGTGGGAGGGAAGCAGAGATGTAAGTGGGGTTTTTGTTAAAAATGATTGAAGTAATGATGGGGGGCTGAAATGGTAAATAGAGGAGAGTTGTCAAGTCTCAGCTGTTAAGGCTTATTTCCTTTTCTGATGGTGTAGGCTCTATTTGTGTGTTGTCTTCTCTCTAGCTAGACCTGTCTTAGAGCTTGTGACCAGCAAACTTGTTAGAAGAGCTGGCTCTTGTGCTGCTTGCAGCCTGCAGGGTGACTCTGTGCCATGAGTATAGCGGGCTTTCAAGCTACTACATCGGCAAGCAATTTGCCCAGCTTCCTTAGGCCTAGGGGCAGGAGTGGCACAGCAGCCTCCTGCCTGCTGTGCTCTAACTGTTGTGGAAGCTGCTTGTACAGAGCTAGTGCCGGCAGGAAGGCGCCGGCAGAAATGGTGTTGAAAATGGCACGGCCGTTCTCGCTGAAGCAGCGTGTCAGGAGCCACTGAGGGTGCTAAAGCTTTGGTCTGCTGTGTGTCAGTTTCTCAGCCTTAAGAGTCAAAGGTGACAGGAAGAAAAGGACACTAACTATTCTGTAAGTATCAGGACTGATCATTGCCAAGAAAGGAGCATCTAATAACTAGTATTCTCACGTGGGAACTTTGTCATAGGCAGCAGAATAGGTTGGGTTATCTCGCAGCTAAGATCGCCTCTGGCTATGATTTATCTCTGCAGTCTGGCATATTTACCCACTGGCTCCTCATTTTGCAAACTCTGGCCTTGTCTGTCATTGCTTAGACTCAGTGTGTAGGAGATGTAGCCACAGCTCCAATTAGTAAAAATAACTGTCTTCATAGTGTTACACCTCCTGGGACTTCCCTGGTGCCTGTCAAACTTGTCTGGGATGCTTTCTAGATAGGTTCATTTGTTTAAGAAATCAGGGAAGTGTTTGGTCACTAGCTGTGTAAGTCGTGTTGTCAAAGCAAAGAATTACTGACTTCAAGTTAATATTGCTTAGGCTCTTGTTAAATGGTGCTGGTTTGTTTCTATTTGCTTACCAGTACCTTTGTAGAAAAATGATGTTGCAGTGCATAGCTGTGAGACATTGCAGTGATATGAAAAGGTTCAGCTGCCTTTGTGCTGCTTGGTCCATCAGTTTCTACTGAGGAAAAGTTGGGTAGAAGATAAGCTTAAGTGGGAGAACTGTTGCAGCCTGTACCTACAGCATGTGTACTTGAAGCTGTGCTTATAAATTGGAAGTGCAAGTTGGCCTGAGCAAAATCAAAATGCTCATTCCAAAGGATTTTGTCTGCTGGAGACTTGAGCCTTCATCTGAAATTTTCCCCCAGCTAATTACCTTCTGTTTCCACAGGAAAGCTGTACGGGCGAGGATCAACAGATGATAAAGGTCCAGTGCTTGCATGGCTGAATGTATTGGAGGCTTATCAAAAAACTAACCAGGTATGTGCCCCAATGCACCCCCCTTTTTATGCATAGCTGAATAACAGTAAAGGCTACCCAAGCCACAAACCTGTGGGAGGTGGCTGTGCTTACTCAGCTAATCCCAGAAATGATGCAATACTCTAAACTTGCTTACTTCCTAGTAGGGATGAGCTGACTTGATGATATGTTAGCCTTGCTGATAGCTGGGTTGCCCTTTAAACACTTCTGTTATAACGCAGCATGTAAAGAAAGTGCTTATGTGAGCACCTGAAGCAGGAGGAATAACCAAATAATTTTCTTACACAGGGGTGTCAAATTGGCTTGGCCTCTTGATAGTTTAACATCTCAGCACTGAATTCAGAGATTAGCTTGGTAATGTTCAACTAGAGGCTGTCTTCATTTTGCTCAAGCAAGTGGCATAAACAGACATCCTCAGCTGTTGCTATACATTTAAAAAAAAACTTGCTCTTACTTGAGAATTGACAATCTGAGTGCTGCCAAGGCAGAGAATGTGAAAACTGAGTGGACAGGGTAATTCTAACAACAAGAAGTTACATGCCATAACAAGTGATTCAATGTTAGCTCTCCTAATCCTGTGACATCTGGCAGCAGAAATCTGTGCTTCAGCACAGTGAAGTTATTTGCAAGATGTCAGCTTGAGAACCTAGCTGAAACTTTTCACAAAATTCAAGTCTTTTAAAATTCAAGTCTCTTAAAAAGGTTGCAAGTACCCTCAATTTAAGTACAATCCATAGTTACTGCAGTCTGCTTTGGGTACAACTAAAAAAACTGCCTGTGCCTGTTCCACTCTGTATGCAACAAGGATCAAAATAAATGATTGATAGCTAAAGAAGTCTAATGTTTTCCACATGCTTAATCTGCCTTTTTTGTAGGAGATTCCAGTAAACATTAAGTTCTGTCTAGAAGGCATGGAAGAGTCTGGATCTGAAGGCCTTGATGAACTGATTTTTGCCCAACGAGATACTTTCTTCAAAGATGTGGATTATGTTTGCATTTCTGACAACTACTGGTTAGGCAAGAACAAACCTTGTATCACGTATGGTTTGAGGGGCATCTGCTACTACTACATAGAGGCAAGTTCAAAAAAAAACATGGTCAGACCAGTACTACAGAGTTGTGTTTTCTACTAGTGTAGATGAGTGGTCAACTTCCATGATAATAGCTTTGATCTAGAGAAGCTGAACTAGATTAAGTAGAACAATTTCTAATGTAATTGTCTAAAGTAATCTTCCTCTAGCCTGCATGATAGCTATGGGAAAGGAATAGCAAAATACACCAGTAGTCTTGCTGGAGAATGGTCTTATGAAGTAGATGTCCTTCTCCATTGAAGGAAGTACCTGTAGATGCTGTGACAGTAGATACTGTGATGGTATGTGACTGTTCCTCTCTCAAGGCTGGTACAGTTGGGGTTGTACTCTCCAGAGCTATCGAAAGCACTCATGCTCTCGTATACTCAACAATGTTTTGGAACCAAACTGTTCACATTCTCAAAACTTATGTAGCAAAAAGATAGGATAGTGAATGTTTTGTGCAGTTGCCAGTGTCTTCATGATAAAACTAACTGAATCTCTGAATTCCTTTCAACTCAGGTGGAGTGTAGTGACAAAGACCTGCACTCAGGAGTTTATGGTGGCTCAGTACACGAGGCCATGACGGATCTCATTGCCCTGATGGGTAAGAAAGAGGGTTTCACTGAATGCAGCTAAAATGCATTTTAAGACCCACTGAAGAGTGTTTGTTTCCAGTGAGGTGGCTTTTAATGGCTGCTTAGACAAGCAAAGTGAAAATTAATGAAGTGATGCTTCCCAGGTGTGTGTAAAATGGGAAAATCTTTCAAAGATGAAGAAAGGTCTTGCCAAGAAGTTGGGTGTTTATTTTTAGCTTTCTCTAAACTTTATAATTTCTAGTTAAAGCTGTTTTCTCCAAACTGGTACAGATATAGTATTGAACTTGGGTGAACCTGTTGTCAGACACAATAGATAATAGAATTAAATGCAGGTGCAGAGGGCAGACCTTGTATAGCTGCAGGAACAAGTTAGTCCATGATTCTTACTGACCTGTAAGATTCTGTAAGTCCTTTCTATGCCTATTAGGAAAGGCTGTTGCGGGGGGGGGTGTCAAGTTTTTATTATTGCCCTTCT
Organism: Nothoprocta pentlandii; assembly: GCA_013398315.1. Lineage (NCBI taxonomy): Eukaryota > Metazoa > Chordata > Aves > Tinamiformes > Tinamidae > Nothoprocta > Nothoprocta pentlandii. The sequence continues at coordinate 437,395 of VZSG01000606.1, read as the reverse complement.
TTGTGTATATGCAATTGTCAAAAGACAAACTAGAACTTCCACTTAAATGTGGGAAATGTTGCAAGCACTGACATTGTTCATGTGGTTGGCTGCTGATTATAAGTGCTTTTTTTTGCAGGCTCCCTTGTAGACAAGAAAGGGAAAATTCTGATCCCAGGTGTTAATGAATTAGTAGCACCTCTTAATGATGAGGAGCTGGCACTTTATGAGAAGATTGACTTTGACATGGAAGAATATGCAAGAGATATAGGAGTACCAAAACTACTGCATGATGCTAAGGTATGATACTGCACTCCCTGTGTACCTGGGGTTAGCTGTCCTTGTGCAGGCTGTGTGAATTTTGGTAGCACTGAGCTTTTTCAGGTGTTCCTGTAGGTACCAAGTAACTCAGTAGGCAGAGAAATTATATAAGAAATATTTTTTTGTGCAAAACTTTATCTAACATGCTGCTTTTAATGCTAGATAAGAAGAGTCAGCACAGGAAGAACTTAGGGGAACTGAGACACTAAACCTACACAGAGGATCTGAATTTCTACATCTATCCACAAAGTTCATTTTGATATCAAAATGAAGTAGTTGAATTGCTGTTCTCATAACAGCAATTTAGCTCGTTAAGAGTAGAATATAATGACCTTAAGCTGATGTTCTCAATGTCTTCCTAGAGCTGGTAGATACTGTCTTATAGTAACGATCTAAGCAAGGATATTTAAATAGGCAAGTTCAATAAGTTTGTGTCTGAACTTCTCAAATCTTTATCCTGGGAGCTCTTCAAACAAATGCTTTTAACAGCAGGGGATCTTGCATGTTATGGTTTTTACTTACTAATTTTAATGTTAAAATACCTTATATAAATAGGCTTTCTGTCATGAAAGCAGAAGCAATAAGTGCTGCAAGATGTGTATATAGAGGTCTGTCTTTTGTCTCGGTACAGTCACATTTCAGACTCCTGAGGCACCCCTAAATGACAATTTTATATGCTCAGTCTTGTGTTTATGTGGCCTGCTTCATCTCAACTGAGAGCACACAAGCTTCCATTTTCTCCCTTGTCCTGTAGTGTGGTGGATGAAATACCTTGTATGTGACATGGCATCTTGTACCAGAGCTGGCAAGAGGTTCTGTTCTTCATATGATAACTGTGTTAGTGTGTTCACTCTTAGCCAGAGTGAAATCTTAGTTTGAACTACCTTGCTGACTCAGTCATGCACACAAAGGCCTTGGTGCTCAGGGGAGATAGGGAAGAGAAGGTTGTAATCTCTAGGAGAGAGCAGTGTACTTAAGCTTTGAGCAGATAGTTCAGCTCTTCCCTGGAGAAGAGTAAAGGAGTGGTCTGTACCTGAAACAAAAGGAACTGTTAAAGTCCACAGAGCATTTTTAATTCCTTGGTTTCTGCTCTAAAGGTCAATTCTAAGATATTATAGTATCTATGCAGGGCATAGGTGTTTGAATTCATAGTGCTCAGTATACTGAGCAGTTGTGTCCAAAGTAGCAAGGAGAAATGAAAGTGTCTGAAGTGGCCTTTTAATGATGATAATAGGTGCACATTTTAACCTAGGGCTGAGTTATGCTTAATGTATTGATTATATGAAATAGCTGAAAGAGAAGAACAGTCTTTGTAATGGCAAAGCTTTTGCAGACTTTGAGCTAGTGTGTGGTTCCCTCAGTGAAAGCACCTGCCTGCTTGCTTGAGGCAGTAGGGTAGTTGCTGCTCACTGAGTATCTCCCTGAAGATATTGGACGAGGCAGGTGAGCCATGCTCAGTAAGTTCCATAGAACCAGGAGAAAGCCATGCTGGAGTTGCTTAAACTCTGCTGTGGTGCTGAAGTAACCCAGCTGCTGCAACAAAATGTGTCTAATGGAAGTAACAGCCTCTTACAGTGGACCTGAGTGGCCCTGAAGGAGGTGCCCTCCATAGGAGGTGTTTCCTGAGGATGGCTTTGGAGGGAAATAATGATTTGGGGAACGTTGCCAAACTTCATATAACCTTCTATTTTTTTGTTTTGCAGAAAGATATCCTTATGCATAGGTGGAGATACCCTTCCTTGTCCCTTCATGGAATAGAAGGAGCTTTCTCTGGATCTGGAGTGAAGACTGTGATTCCTAGGAAAGTCATTGGCAAGTTCTCAATCAGACTTGTGCCAAACATGATTCCTGAGGAAGTCACAAAGCATGTATGTTGAGATGGGTTGATGGTCACTGTTTGGTGCTCCTAAACTTCTCCTTTGTGGAAAAAGGCTTACAAAGCAGTTCACTTTACTTTCTCAGCTACTGTCTTCCCTGCTTTATGCTTAGCCCAATTATCAAAGGGATTGGCTGTGGGATTTCTCCCACTCTACTGCTGTGGCCTTGCTTGTGTTCAGTAACTCCTTTAAGGAAAAGACTTGCAGGCAAATATTTAGCTAAAGGACACTTGGATTGCCACCAGAACATGATTCCAAAATAGAGCTTGATATAATGGCTTTGTTACACTGCATACTGTGCACTGCAACCTAAAGTTGATTCTGACATCAGAGCAGAGCTACCTAGTAAAATACAAAAACTTGCTGCATACCTGTGGTGAACTGCTAGTCTCTACATTTCTGGTATACTGTTTTTACCACTGCTAACAGTAGATCTGACAGGTCCAATTCTGTTATAGGTTGAAGACTACGTGAGCAAGAAGTTTGCAGAGCTTCAGAGCCCCAACAAATTCAGAGTATACCTGAGCCATGGTGGAAAACCATGGGTGTCAGACTTCAACCATCCCCACTACATGGCTGGGAGAAGGGCAATGAAGACGGGTCAGTAGGATTTTCACTTGGCATGGGGAAAATGAGACCTGTTGTTCCGGCACATCGGTACTGTGGGGGTCACATGTAGGATGCTTTCATTCTTCTCTTAGTGAGGCTGTAGGTTTTGTGTAACAAAGTGTAAAACATGCAACTCTAAACTGGAGTCCAAGATAGTACAAGGGAAGGAACTTCATAATTTAATACCAAGCTTTCTCCTATTCTGTTAAACTAAGTCCATTGGCATTGTCTTGCTTTTGGATAAAGCTGACTTCCTTGCCAAAGCTCTTGAAGCTTAGCTGTCCTCCGTTCCCTCTTAAAGTTTCCTTGTAGTCCTAGGTTTTTCTGTGTGGAGCTGGACTATATGGAAAACTAGGGAAAAACTTCTGTGTTAGAATGCAGCTACTTTCATGTGAAATGTGACTTATGCAGCTGCTCATTACTGAACTGTGCAAGTGACAATACTGCACAGGCTTGACTGCATAAAACCAAGTATATCTCTAAAGTGACAGGAGCATTTCTCTGCTTTATTCCAGTTTTTGGAGTTGAACCAGACCTGACGAGGGAGGGAGGAAGCATTCCTGTTACTATTACTTTTCAAGAAGCAACAGGCAAGAATGTCATGCTGCTTCCTGTTGGAGCTGCAGATGATGGTGCCCACTCTCAAAATGAGAAACTAAATAGGTAAGAACTTGTTCCTGTGCCAAACTGAGGCTGCATTGTGAGTCCTGACAGTCATTCTGAAAATGACTAAAGAATTGGACTCTTGCATTTTTTCAGGTTTTGAGAGATCGTTCTGCCCTATAGCAGGATGGCTGGGGGGTAGTTTTGATAGCTGAACTGCAGTTGAGTCTTCATCTCATTGTGGGACTGTGTTGGGACTGATGCAGTAAGACACAGCTGGTAGGAATGCAGCCCAAACTAGGGCACTACTAATCTAAGCATCTTTTCTCCAGGTCCAACTACATCCAGGGGGTGAAGATGCTTGGTGCATACCTCTATGAAGTGTCTCAGCTGAAGGACTAAGACCTGACCTTCTGGCTTGTGTTTGAGGTCTGAGTTCCTGCACAACACAACATCAGCTAACAATCTCATGTGGCTTTCCTTTCTACCTATGCTCCATTGCCTTGCTGGCAGAGAGGGAAGCACTTCTGCTGGAGGAAACCAGAAACACTGTATTGCAAAATACTGCTTCAAATGCCTACTTCAAACAACAGAAAACATTCTTGTTCTTTCTTGTCAGTACTGCTGAATTGCACCTTTGTCCCCCTGTGTGTCACTTTGATTCCAGCTGTGGTTTGCTGCACTTGTCTACCTCTTTCTGTGAGGCAAGAAGAGCTGTTTCCTGTCAATTTTTAACCAGCCACGAGTTGCACAGCTGTCAGCCAAGTTAAAGGTGATTTTTTTCAAAAAGTCCTGGAAGTACAAGGGATGCACTGGAATACTCAAGCTGTACTGGTGCCATCTGTCTTGTTTTTCTGAATATATCAGAACGACAACCCTTACAGTCTCCTGCAAGTCTGTAGAGTTTTCCTTACAGCAAATTAAACTGAAACAAAGTCACTGGGGTAATGGCAACTGGCATCTTTTTGTAAAGCTGTCTTTATATTCCTTAAGGACAATAAATCATGTTCTAGCATTTGGCTCATGGTCTCTTAAAAATTACATGATTACCTTGAAGTTTTATACTCTCCATTCCAGCTACTCTGGGAGAGCCTTTTTATGCATCTGTGTTGCCCCTCTGTTTTTATAACAAACCACGCTTCCTGGGAAAACAACTTCTAGGCTCTGTTTCCAAAGTCATTTGCTGACTGAAAGCTCATGTTTCTCAGACCTCCTGTGCTAGCAAATTCTGAAAATGTTTTTGTTTAGCTTGGGCTAGGTCACTGACCCAATACAATGGTAGTGTAAGGGAGGGGTAGGTTGTAGGGAGGACAGGCAAGAATAGCATTTTTTTCTTCCTGCTGCCTGGCACTCAGCTTGAAGATTTGTTTTTTAAACTTCTAACTCAGCACTTGTGTTTGAGAGGTTTTCTGAACACATTTGAACTGTTCCTGCCTTTGGTTTGTTCTTCCTCAGCTTCCTGACCAGCCAGGTAGTCAAGTATTTCAAGTGAAGAGGTGGGGGATGCAGCTGTACTGGGGCCAGAAGGGAGGAAGGCCTTGTTTACTTGGCTGTAACCAAGTGTGTGGTCTACAGTATTGATTGGGGATGACTGTTAAAGAAGGGAGGTGATTCTCACTGTGCAACTTCTAAACCTTTCTTTGCATTGCTTGATTATTTTGGTTAGTTTATTGCAGAAGCTGAGAGGCAGCCCTTACAAATCTGCTGAACTTGACACTCATACCTGCAGCTTGGTTGCAAACTGAGCCCTGCCCTGTGCCCCCGGAGGCATTTCTTAGCACCAGGCAAGCAGCTCTGGATGGGTCGGGGGCTCTAGGATCTTGCCTTTCAGTGACAGTGAAACTGTTCTGTAATATCCTGCAGGCAGCACCCCCAGCATGAGCAGCAGGACCAGGCTGCTGTGCCCCATGGTCACGAGTCAGATGGAGGCTGAGAACCTGCACCACTGGTTATCCCTGTTTCCCTCTGAAATTGCTGGACTATGCACTACTACTTGTTCATATGTAAGGAAGGCTTATTGGGCAGTAGATAAGCTGATAGAGTAGTGATTGATGTTCAGAAACTAAGACATCCAAAGGAGCTTGCTTCACTTGCATTTTTTCCTGATTTGTTAACTCCTTTTTTTTTTTTTTGTGCTGTGGTCAATGACTACAGAAGAGTTGTGGTATTGCAGCACAGTTGCAAAGCACGTTCGGAACAGCCACGTGGCTTGGGGAGCAGCAGGAAAGACTGGAAGGTGGATCCAGTTACTTAAAACAGCAGGAATATTTTTGTCTGTTGTAAGTGCTGGAGAGCAGTGAGGAGGAGATTATTCAGGCCAAAGACTCACTTTAAAGTGAAAGGGCCTAGTTTAAGCACTTAAAAGCTGCTCCAGCAGTGAGGCCTACCTGAACTCCAGGAAAGTCTCAAAGTGTGTGTGCACCTCTCCTGGCTGTAGTAAAGCTACTACAGTAGTGAAGCTACAGCTTTCCCCTCTGCTCAGCTCTGGTGAGGCTGTACCTGGAGTACTGTGTGCAGTTCTGGGCGCCCCACTATAAGAGGGACGTGGAGCTTCTCAAGAGGGTCCAGAGAAGAGCAACCAGGATGATTAAGGGAATGGAACATCTCTTGTACGAAGAGAGGCTGAGTGAGCTGGGCCTGTTTTCTCTGGAGAAGAGAAGGCTGGGAGGGGATATGATTAACATGTATAAGTTCATGAAGGGAGAATGCAGGGAAGAAGGGGACAAGCTCTTTTCATCGCTGGCCAGCGACAGGATGAGGAGTAATGGGCATAAGCTGAAACACAGGAGGTTCCATCTCCAGCTGCGGAGGAACTTCTTCACTGTGAGGGTGACAGAGCAGTGGAACAGGCTGCCCAGGGGGGCTGTGGAGTCTCCTTCTCTGGAGGTCTTCAAAACCCGCCTGGATGCCGCCCTGTGCCACATGCTCTAGGTGTGCCTGCTGGAGCAGGAAGGTTGGACTAGATGATCTCTCGAGGTCCCTTCCAACCTTGAATAGTCTGTGATTCTGTGAAAGCTCCGTGCAGCTGCAGCCTTTCCTGTTGCTGCCGAAGGTGATGACGAGAGTCAGTCGTACTCACGTAGTCTGCCTGCTTCAGAACTCCTCAAGACTCTCGGGAAGCTAACGGGCATTGCAGACACCGGGTTTGTTACCGCTTTGAGCGCTGTGGGTGTATAAATAAGCTTGCTGAAACTCCCAGTAGCCGGAGTTAGAAGGGCAGCCCCGTCAGAGGGGCCGTCGGGGCCCGGCCCTGTGGGGCGGCCGCGTGAGGCAGCGCGTCCCCCGCGTGAGGCAGCTGGCGGCCCCACCTGCTGGGTCCTCACCCCACTCGGTAGCACCGCGTGTGCCGTGGCTTCCTGGGGCGAGGGCCAAGCCCCCTTAGCTGCACGAGATGCCACGTCACATATCGACAGCCCTGAACAGACACTTGTTAAGGATTCCCGGGTGAGCTGCCTCGGCTCCCCAACCCACCTCTGGCTGGGGGAAGGGAGACTGGTTTGGGTTATCCTAGTCCCTATGTCATGCATTTTTAATGTGCTTAGTAGCTTCTAAGAGCTGGTAATTACAGAAAAAAGTCCTCGCTGGCTTCAAGTTTCTTTCTCGTGATCCTTGTGTACATGTGTAACTGTTCTGATGTTATGCTTGAAACAACTTCAACCATGAGCAAAGGGCATCCTCAGTTTTGTTGAGCAGAGAAGAAGCATCAGCTCTCCAAGTAAATGTAGGCATATCAAAATGAGCATGCTTGTGTACTTCTCTAACACGGTAAGCGTTTGTGAGTCTTGGTTAAATATGAAAGCACTACCCGTATATGTCAACTTATATAATACTTTGGCTTATACTTCAAGGCACTGTGGCTTTGTTTGTTTTCTTTTTCTTCTGCTCTCCTCCCCAGATCTACTTGGCTGTTGAGGACAAGCTCAGCAGAAACCCAGCTGCTGTCTGCTGATCAGTGAGATTTTTGCAGGCTTCTCGTTAGCCTAATTTTGTCACAGTGTTAAGCTGCTTCAAAAACTAGAGTGAAAGTATTGAGATCCCCACTGCTGCCTTCTCCAGGATAACTTCATTTTCCATGTTCAGATCCTCTTCAGATAAACTTCTTAAAGACGTGAAGGCATCTGCATCCTGACCTATAATTTTCTTTCACTAGATTAAATAACTTTTAAGTCAGCAGTGGTTTTCTGGAGAAAATAACAGGAACCAGTAGAACTAGTTGCAAAGAAGAAATTGCAGTGTGTAAATAGGCAGCTGACAGCAAAATCAAAGCATCTTCAACCTGCCCTGCTTCCTAACCCGTGCTGCAGGCCTGTTTGGCAGTAGCTAAGCAGGAGCCCTGAGGATGGTCATGGCCGGAGCTGCCGGCTCTAGACAGCCCGTGCCTTCAGCTAGGGGCTGGGGGAAGGTTGCAGCATGTGCCTGCCGTCCTCAGGAGGAGGTTTGGCCTTTGTCCCCGTGCTGAGGCTGCTGCCAAGCCGTCTGTAGCCCCCTGTCTAGGGGCACTTTGTTGCATGCACTCACAAGAGCAGCTGGATTTGCTCTGAGCTATCACCCCTGAATGAATAACCCCTGGTTTTTCAAATGTCATTTTCTTCTTCCCTTCCTTTCTGCTACTAGGAGATGATACTTTGTGTATTAAAAATGCTTCCAAGTTTCTACGATGGGACAATCCATTTTAGGCTTATCAAGACACAATGATTCCTAATTGGAAGTTGTTTAACTTTTAAAAACAAACTTTAGTTTAGCATAATGAGTTTTGATGTACTGGCAATTAAGTTAAAACCTATTTCTCCATAAGACTATATGATTGACTATACTAACTTCAAGAACTTCAGCTTGGTGATCTTGACCTTGAGGCAAAGTAAAGAATTGAGGTAGATTTAGATAAAGAGACTGGGCTTATTCTTTCTTTCAAAGTATTAGCTTAAAAACCTTACCATTTTTCAAATGTCATCTGAACACAATTAAAATAGAACAGATTCACCCATTAAATATGTTCTTACATTACTAGGCGTCAGCCTGGATAAATCACTTTCCTGATCATTATTAAAGTTGTGCAGAGGATTTAAATCACTCTTCAGAGAACCTGCTTAGACTACACAGTCTCAGTAGTGGAGGGTTTTGATTCCAGTCCCTTGCTGGCTTGATTATACTGTTCTTATCATCATGTTAGGTTATGACAAACTCTGAATGGTAATGCATTTTTTTTCTGTGACTTTAATATTAATTTTTCTTTTAATTTTGCATATCCCTGGAGATTCTGAGACTCTTGCAGACTGTTTCAAATGCATGCCAGTGAAATGCATGAGCTGATGCTGCTGCAGTGGTACGTGGTGTCCTCCTCCTTTCCCATCAGGCTCATGTTCTTAATGAAGGGGACAGCACATGAGCCTCTTACGTTTCTGCCCTTTAGACTGAAAAATGGGACCCCAAGTGCATTTGAACAGCTGCTTTTGTCACCTTTGCTGTGCTGTGCTCTGCCTTGGAGAAGTGGCTCTCCGCCAAGCACTGCTGTTGAGTCACACAACTTAGTGTATTTTCAGGTGGGTGGCCAGTTCACAAAAAGTAAGAGCTAAAGCAAAGAGCTAAGAGTAAAAGTAGTTCCCTCAAGATAATTTTAAAATTGTATAGTTGTAGTTTACAGAAACAGACTTGACCTGCAGCAGAGAGCCTGCCTAGTCTGCTGACATGGCTTTGCACTCGTTTGGAAATTATTTTTAATGAGATGGGGCTGGTTTGAACTTTTGAGAATTTTTAGAGTTGCATATAGTTCTTAGAAGCTCTACTCACGTCTTGGAGTTGCCCAGCGCTCACAGATAAGTTTCAATACATTAAGAAATCAGCCTAGAAGTCCTTACTAAGTTAAAAGTAGTTTTACTGAGGAAAGTATTTTGGAGGAAAGGGATAATAAATTGCTGATTTTTACTGCAGATGAATTCACAAACTACTGATTGGTTTTCCATAGAAATGCCATGAAAAGTATCAAAAACATCTGAGCCATTTTTCCCTTGAAAGAAACTACGGAGAACAGGAGCACCAGACAGGCCGAGTGTAAAAATAATGGAAAACTGTGCTGTGCAACATTGCCAGTCCCTCTGTGAAAGTGTTCCCATGCGATGCGACAAGCAGTGGGGTTACCAGCATTAACGTTCAAGATGATGTGTTCTGTTTTCTTAGCGTGCTGTGGTCCCACATCTGTCTTTGGGCAAGGAGGACGCAGATCCCGGCGAGGCAGCGGTCACCTTGGGGCCGTGCTCGGCAGCAGCCGGTGAGCGGGATCTCTCCCGAACCTAAAGCGAGTTCAGCTCCTGACCTCGGTGGAGGGAGCTGCGAGGGCCTTGGCCCTGTGTTTTCCTCTAGCTCCTCTACTAATTGATTTATATGGAAGAAACTTTCAATGATGCGATCGCTGCCACTGACAGACTAGAAGCCTTTAAGGATGTAGGAGGAAGGTTCCCAAAATCATTATCCTTAGCACTGCAATTAAATAGACGGAATCTGCAATAAGAGGATTTTTTTCCCCCATAGCACAGCAAGTCTGTGATAGAACAGTCTTTCCATCCATACAACTATGCCTATATGGAATACATGCAGAAATATATATTAATCTGTTCATGGATTTAGACATGTGCCACTGTTTGTCACTCATTCAATTTGACTAATTGGAATCTGTCGTCAGGAGTCATTCAAAAATTCCTCCTACATTGCATATTAATCTGTTTCTTAACAGATGGTATGTAAAAATTTGGATGATAGATTGGGTGATCTGTAATCCTGAAAACGTAATTTTGGACCTAAATTAAAGTTCCAAATGCAAAACAATGGATTGTAGTTAACCCATTTTAAATATTTTAACTTATGTTGATTATAAATTAACATACCAGAATCCTTGCTGCTAAAGCTACACCTGCTACACCTACTAAATTATTTTGCATCTCAAAACTAACAAATCTATCAAAGTTGACATAAAGGCCTCTTTCTTGTAATCTGAGACTGGGAGAAAAGGTTATTTCAGGTAAGACTGAAGCTTCTTGGCACAGGATGCATGAATTTGCAAGTTCAGCCTGTCGTTCGCTTTTCAGATCTGTCAGTACTCAGAGTATCAATGTTCAAAGGATCAATTTTTTAAAAGATTGCTGGGGCAGGAGGAGAAAGAGTGACTTATGATTATCAAAGGAATACTCTAAACACCAACAAGAGAAAAAAAAAAACCTGCCAACCCAGTATTTCAGTATTTAAAGTGACACAAGTCACCTGGATAAACATCCACTTATCTTTCGGTTTAAAGGAAAAAAACCCTCTCTCCGTTTTTCACGGCGCTCTGAATTTGAGAGCTTGATCCCAGTAAGCCGGTTATCTGGTTTAAGGCCCAATTACTAGTCACAGGGATGAATGAAATCTCTAATACAGTGACACCATGCAGAGATAATTCAAAAGGAATCAGTCACACGTTACTCCAGAATGATGCTTTTTTATCTTGTGCTAAAAATGTGGCTCTTGAGCGTTTATGAGGGATAGAAAAAGCACTTGATTCTCCTTTCCCCTCATGCCTGTGGAATTCACCTGTAGGCTGTGGGCATGGTGTTGTCTTTCTGATCTCCTGGCAGGGCATTTCCTGCCTTCCCAGCTAAGAGGAGCCGGTCGCGGGAGGTACAAGGCAGGTTTGTGTGTGCAGGGCAATGCTGCACATCTCAAGGAACCACCAAAGCCTGTGGTTCCTTGGTGTGCACCTGAAATCCCCCCAGAAGACACTCCCTGCACGCTTGGACCTCGAGCCTCCTTAAGTCCGTCACGCTCCAGACCATGGCCAAAGAAGTAAGTCTGGAAATAAGTGACTGATTAAATGAGCTGCTCACTGGGATTTAGAGACTGAAAGGATATGGGATTCACCTGAGCATGCTCTCTGGTGCCGGGCACCATAGGACCTATGGGTACTGAAGAGGTGAAGCTTCAGCTTGGCCTGCAGGACATGATGGCAGCTTGCACCTTTCGCTTGAGCAGCTTCAGCACCCAACAAAGAGTTTAAGATTATTCAAATGCCAGGCTCCTTGTAATATATGAACCATTCCCAGCCTTCAGGTTCATCTAATCACTGCTTCCAAAATGGAGATGGGTTCTGCCTCCAGCAGTCCTCTTAACAGCAACTTTTTGTTGCTCCCAGTAGTGAGTGATCAGACAAGTGAAAGCACACTTAGCAGAACGGAACATTAAGGTTGGCATTACAAAATATGTTTGTACCCCGCTACAGGTGACAGGAAAATGGAGTGTATTTTATGAATGTCTCTGGTCTCTGTTTCCTTGCCTCAAACTGTAAGCACTGGATGCAGAAGGTGACGTGCACTGCTGCCGGGCTCCTGCTACCCCACATCTCATGGAGCCATCCTCAGACTGTAGCGTGGGTGTCCGGCTGTCACGCAGCTATCTAGGGGATGCAAACCTCGCCTGAGTGAGTGTTAATGACTCTTAAGGGAAGGCCGCCATGCCTTGGCAGGGGCGTCTGCGCCGCTCTCGTGCAGCGCCAGCGGCTCCAGCAGCAGCAGGCCCCGTCGCCGCACTCTGGGCACCAGCTCTCGCCGTCGCTCGGGCCTCTGCAGCGAGGCGGCTGCGAGGCTCCCTCCAAACGGCAGCGCGGGGCTGGGGCGGCCGCCGCGCCGCGCCACCAGCGGGGCACGGGCCTCCTCGGGGACGGGCACCTGCGCATTCGGGGGGAGTGCCCGTGTTTGTGCTCCCAAGGGAGGGCGAGCACCGATTTTGAGCTTTATGGAAGCGGTGTATGGAGAAGTCACAACCAAAACCCCGTGCAGCTGTGATGACAGCACCTCAGCGTCAGTCCCCTTCTGAAATGCACCTTCGGGGGGGAGCACAGCCACTGGAGCAGGAGGTAACTGCTTAGTGGCAGGTGGAATTGGAAACAGTTGCATCATTTGGCTATGAATGAAGCACTGCTGACAGCATATTTGCTCACTTAGACTTTTAAAAGCACCGTAAGTAATGGCAGTATTAATTCAGGTAACAATTAAGGCACATTAAGTTCTGCGATAGTGCCACTGAAATAAAGTTCCTCTTACTTTATCCACATAACCAAGTGAGCTGCAAGTGAGGCTGCTGCCCTAATGCAGCAGCAGATATGCCAAGTAGGAGACAATCTCTGCTCTTGGTAACTTACATTTCCAAAAGCCAAGAGTGGCAAAGCCATCGCTCCTTTTATCTCTCTCAATTCCTTCTCTTTTTTTCCTCTATAGTTCATCTGTCTCCTTCTGCTTAAGGACTTGTCATATGCCAGAAAGGAGGTGGTCTGCCACTCGGCCAAACTAGTCCAGCTGAGTTCTTTAATCTTTCCTCATAAGTCAGGCTTTCTTGTGGTTAATAAGCTACTGTCAAAAGGGTATCTTTTATTAAGGAGATAAAGCTGCCTGCATTTAAAAAGGCTTCAAAGCAACGTTTGCAGTGTTTATGATGCTCTATAAATAGAATAATGACCATAAGTCCATAAATCTCTAACACTATGGACTCTAAACCTTGCTCCAGGTTATAGGCTGTAAACGAAGCAGCAATTAGCAATGAAATAATAAGCTATAAAGTTATCAACACTTTTTTTTTTCATTTCACAGTAATTACCTCAGTAGTAAAAAGTGAAAAAATCTGCAAGTGGTTAAAAGACTATAAACTGTGCAGATCTATTTCACATCTCACTCCTACTACTATAATTCAGGATCGACTCCAGTGCAAATCAGATTTAAGGCAGGATAAAGGAAGGCAGGATTTTTGTATAAGAGAAGATGTATTGAAAAGATTGCAAATAATAATTTTTCCCTAATATTTTGCCTTTCATTTGCAGCTGAAGTTTTATATATTAATCAGATGAAGAACAAGTCCTTGAAAGAAGAAAAGGTTTTTTTAAGATTCCGGAACAGGACTTTGGATTCCTGTTGGAAGTGAAACTTGTTAATACAGAATGTTTATTGAATCTAACCACATGGATAATAGTGGCAGAATACTTTAGGTTTTCAGTTCACAACAACAAACATGAATCCCTTCTTTAAGTCCTCTAAAGAAATTATAAAACAGTCACACCTATCAAAACTTGATTTCTTCCTGATTGCTGCTTGAAACAGGTACTTCTACAGAGTGGCCGAAGGGAAAAGGAGGAGGAAAGAGATGAGGAAATTTCTTACGGCTTGATGTCGTTACTTGGATAGCTTGCTTGGACTATGACATGGTAGAGAAGCAGGCTTAAGAATCTGACACAAAAGTTAATCTTTAGTTTATAAGTAACCCTTCATAACTACAGAACATATCAGTGAACAGAGATAAAATGTCCCTGTTGTAAAGGTAGAAAAACAGACTTTTCCAGTTCAGAGTCTCATCACCAACCATAAAGGCAGCTGAAAAACCAGGGCACAGAGAGGTAAGGGCTTTCCTTTCTACTCTCATTTGTCATATAGCAAAGCACAACTAATAAACAGGCCCTTGTTTGTTGTTGCTGTTGGAGGGTCAGCGTGAGCAAGAGGCGCGGGGCGATTCACTCCCGCTCTCTGAAATGCCCTTGGCTCCCACTGCAGCACTTTAAGCGCTGACTGCAGAAAATCCTCACTTGAGATTACATCTGTCAGCAAAGGCCAGATCTGCTGAGCGCTCCCGTTGCCGCTGTGCAGGTGGCTGGATTCGATGCCATTTCTCCAGTCACCTCCAGCAGGGTCAGGCTTTGTGATCAGGCCCTGGTGCCCTCGCTGTGCCCGTGTCCACAGCTCCCTGCGTGCCAGGGGCTGCACCTGGACAGGGCTTCACTGGGAAGTTGCCCTGGGAAGAGTCAGGATTTGTCTCCCAAGGCCTCACCTGCCTCCAGAGGAGGCTGAGGCTGGACTGGCCCTTGGCAGTGAATATGGCGTTATTAAGTTAGTTAAATAGTAACTTACGTATCTTGTTTATCTTTCTTGACTGTAATTCCTTAGAGGGAATATTCTTTTCAGGATGGCCCAACATCTGTTTGATTAATGAGCTTCTACTACCACAGACATTTTTCTTTCTTTTCATGTCAAATGTTCTTCATGTTTGCAGTTTTGTAACTTGCTGACTTGATTTTTCCATGGGTTGGTTACGAAATGCTCGGGTTGTTTTTTCAGCACACCCATGCACACCCTTCATATTGTCTTTCTATGTGTATTATTTTTCTGTTTTCACGGAAGTTTATTTGTTCTCATACTATCCCTTTTAGGTTTAGGTTATCCATTTTAGGACTAGGAACCATAATCCCGTGTCTCTCTTCCTGTGTTGGCCACATCTCAGACAAAACCAGAGGTCAAACACTGACCGGCGACATGCAAGCCAAATTCCCTTTCTCTCCACACTTGTTTTCTTCCAATGCCAGGTTTTTCATCCGCATGTGTGGGTGAAACACTCCTAGGGAGATGTGGGGTGCTCCTTGGGAGCAGCTCTGGGCTCCCGACGGCTTCTCGGGCTGCAGGGCAAGGCCGGGTTTGCCCCTGCGTGAGGCTGCAGCGGGATCGGGGACACCCGGATTCTGCGGGAGCTCTGCCCTCCTGCTTCCCAGGGCTCCCGATACAATGCGGCACCGTGGGCAGGAAAGCTCTGGAGAGCAGCAGGCTTCACCAGTGGGAAGGGGCAGCAGCGCCTGCTCCGGAGCTTCCCCAGAACTTCTAAGCCAATGGCTCTTACAGCAAAGACTCATCACGGCTGCACGAATGGTTCAGTAAATCAGCCCTGCAGAGCGCTAACTTGACTTCTAGCAGCACTTGACAAGATAGGAGGGAAGTGAGACAAAATGTTCCCTTTCCGAAGGAATGAAGGAAGAGAAACTGCCTGACTGTCACGTGGCACTTCTAAAAATAGTCATATTACATTTTTCCATAAGCATCAACTGCTCTTTAAAATAACACTAAATCAAATATACCTGGAACCAGACACTGAAGAATTTTTCCTTGCTTTCCCAGGCTTTATCTTCCTTTGAAATTTGCATTTTCCACCCTCCTGCAACACTGAGCTATTTTAGCCTAGCCTGAAATCTCTCTGCTGCTTTACTAGCCGGGCTCCCTTTTTCTGGGCAAGCTTTCCCAGGCGCTTGGCCCCGCAGCAGGGGCTGTGCAGGAGCGGTGCCTTGTCGTGCACTCCCTTCCTCTCTCCGTCCCTCCCAAAGCGCAGCCCAGCCAAGCCGCTCTCCAATTCCTGGTGAGAATTATCAGCACCGGGGGTGCTCTGCCGCTTTGCAGGACCGCGTGAGTATCTCCTCTCCTTCGTTCTCTCAACTTTGCCACGGTTCGTGTTTATTTCTGCTGCAGAAGCATTTATTTTCGTGACCCTCTATGAGCTTCTCTCAAAGTCTGCCTCTCTTTGGAAATTCTTACAGAATATAGTTTATTTCTGGGGAAGTTTTCCTTGTTTGAATACTGGTCTTCTGCAATATTTTATTTCTGAAGCAGCTAAAAACCTAATAAAGCACAGCTTGCCAGACATACCTCCCATCTGCACCTACACAGGCCAGTGGCATGTAAGGCAGATAAAGGAGGAAGACCACCAGCACCGTAGCCCACAAGCATGAAAACCTTTCCAAGATTCTGTCCTTACAGCATTAAAAGCCCTGCTTTTCTTCAGCTCATCCTAACCTGCCAGTGATGCTCGCTCTTCTTAGAATGATTCAGCAAAAAGGAATATAGGAGCAGAGAGGGAATATCATATGATAAAGAAATGGGGACTTATTCATTGTACAACGCCCATTTTATTGACAATCATGTTCTGGACTGTGCTGCTTCCTTGTGGAAAGGTGGCAGACCCAAGAAGGATAACTGAGGAGGCAGTGATTTCTTCAAATATTTTCTCCATCAAGGATTCATGAGAGAGAATAATGCATTAAACACAAAGCAAGATTCATAACAAACAAAAGCAGGAGCCCCCGATTCTCTCTAGACAAACATCTGATTCAAGTCCTCAAGTGCTGGCAGCTCTGTCAGCACTGCCCACGGCACAACCAGCACAAAAGTGAACCTCTCCCATGGGGCACCAACAGTTGGTGGAAGTGCTGCCTGTGCAATCTGAGCTGTTCTCTAGCCCTCAAGAGAGGGACAACAAAGGGAAAAGCAAACGTGGACTCCATGCTTGGCTTTACCTGCAGCTTTCCTCCCTCTACGTGCGGTCTCTGGGACACAACGTGCAAGGTTGGCTCAGACAACCCTTTATTTTCTGCCTGGCATCTGCACGCACTGTAGTCTCAATTCTATCTCCAACACATCCCATCACGAACCAAAGTTGGCCTCATGCAGGCCTGTGATTCCCAGCCTAGCCTGCTCTTTGCTCTGCAAAAATACCTTTGCAGCCCTGCTGATGGGTACATGGTGGTGCTTCGGCACGCGTGCCCTTGTTAAGATACACAGGGGCCAAATATCTGCAGCCATTTGCACAATCCAAGGCTGAAAGCAATAGCCAACGTGGGGATTTGAGGTAGAGTTTGCCTGTTTTGAAAGCTGTGTGGTTAAGTCGTGCCTGCTGAGGCTCTAAAGCTACAACCTTTGTCCCCCAGCAAGTCCTTGTTGCTGAACCCCAGAAGATGGTTTTATCTTGCTCTCTATGGCCTGGAAACGATCTCGTGCTCGCTTCGAGACTCGCCGCGATGGTTTCCTCTTGTTTCAGGCCACGCTGCTGCTGCTGTGACCGGTGAAGGGAACATAGAGGGTCATGGCCGCTTAGCTCCACCTGTTGGAGGCTACTTCTGTGCAGAGAAAATGAGAAGAAAATGAAAATTTGATCATCACTTAAGCATTATTTTCCCTGGCAAGACTTAGCACTTAAGCAATATTCCCATATTTAATCCCTCCCCGCGCCACACTGTGGATTTTCCCTACCCCGTGCAGACCTCCACAGCCGTGCTTTGCAATGGCCCATGGCTCTCCTGCAGAAATGGCATGGGGCCGTTCCCAGCGGGAGGAGGAGCGGGAGGTGCCGGCCGTCGTGCCCATGCCACGGGCCTTGTCGGGGGCTCCGTGCTGTGGGGCGGCGTGGGGCCAGCCCCGCTCCCGGCAGAGGCCGCAGCAGGGCCCGGCCTGGCTCCTGCCCAGCCCCACGCTCAAACGCTCTCAGTCACCACAGCAAGTCTTAACTTTAAGGTTCGATACTTAATAAGTTGCTAAAACAGGCATTGTAAGCAGGTGTTTCAGAAAGTATTTGCAAACCTGTTTTGGGCAATTTGTCTCTGCAGCCCAACAGAGCTGTAGTTTTTTGATGAACGCTACACTTTGACAAAGGGAGAAACAGTTTCCTGTTTAAGAGCAGGTCCTGCAAGCTTTCATGTCCACAACGAAACCACCAGAGGCGTTTGGGCTTGGCACCATCTGAGTGAGAAACGTGCACCACGTCTGGGTGAGATGTTTCAAAGAGGGAGCCTCTCATCTCTTTGGAGTAATTAAGGTCTGGGGGATGAATCATCCAAAGGCTCCAGCTGGGTTAAAAGGGTAGGGTGACCTTTGAAAAAACCCTCTCCTTGTTTTTGTGCTTCTCCTGTTCTACACAGCAGCCCTGTAAGAGTCGTAAGCACCTCCCAGTGCTGGGGCACCCCAGCCTCCGGGCAGGAATAATCACAACTCTTATTTCCACTCTCCGACTCTTCCCTGCCTTTCCCTCCTCCTCTTCATCACACTTGGGCTTTCCACCCTTCGTCTCTGCCAAGCAAACAGAATTGGAACTCACCATAACTATAGCTGTGCTACCTCAGCAAAGCTGCAGACCTGATGGGAGAAGATGAGAAGTGGAGCGGGGCGCAGCTGCAGGGGTGGTGGGTATTTGGTAGCATCAGGGTAGAGCTTCGCCCTGGGAGCCCGTCCCGTCCCCCCGCGCAGCCGCTCGTCTCCGTCCAGCTCCGCGCTCCAAGGGCTGCTCCGCTCGCACGGCCTCCAGAAACCGGCAGCCACCTCGGGAGAAGGGAGGAAAACTCTGGAAAAGAAGCAAAACGCTTTCAGAAATGTTGCATTTTTTAAGTCTTCATTCATCTATCCAAAAATAAGATATCAGAGAGGTTTGTAAGTACCAAATGGTTTGTGCACTTATCAAATGTTTTGGTTTTGTGACTGTTCATATTTAGCTGTAAAAACTATTTAATTCCCAATCCTCTCTGGCGTCGGGAATGTTACCAATTACTCATGTTAATCATGGAATGTACATTCCTGAATCCATTTCCCTCCTCTCTTTTGGGAATGAAGAAAAAGAAAGATGAGTATTGTGAGCAGCTGGTGTGTGTTGATGTTTGCAAGGCTTCCCTTGTGGCTGTCTGGCTAGAGCATATGATTTGAAGTTTCTGCACTGAAAACTGTGAAGCAGTGATGTTGCTTTAGAATATGTGTCCCCTAATTTACCCACCAAACAGAAAATGCAAAGCTATTTACTCTTTGTTTTGTTGTATTTGTCACAATTTGTTTTTATTTTGTAAACTCAGCTATACATTTATATATATTTGTATGGTAAAACATTTCAGGTATACATTCTTCTGTCTTGAAGGATATAAATGAGACTTCAGTAGGCTGTTGCTTGTCAGCTCTCTATGGTACCTAGCACTGACAAAAGTGTTTATTGGAGAAGGTCCTTAACATGCTGGATTTTATCTTTAACTTTCAGATATTGTCCTTGTGCTACTCTTCAAGGCAGGGATGTCCTCCTCTTCTTCCTCCTCCTCATCCTCAGCACTGGAGACTGAGATCTTCCAGTACATTGACCTGCATCAAGATGTTTTTGTTGAGGTAGGCACCACCGAGCAGTGGTCATTAAGGTAAAGACAGGGCCCCGTTGTGCCGGGGACATGGATGAGGGCTGCGGGTGTCCTCCAGGTGGCCTCACACTTGGACGTCACCGAGCCAAAGCCTGAGCTGGACTGGAGAAGCAGACTAGGTAGGATGTCCTCTCACTTGCTTTGCAGCAGAACTGGTTTTCTGGTGTTGCTTTGCTCTGAAGGAGCCAAAACTTGTGCTGTTTCTGATTTTTTTTTTTCATTTTCCTGGGAGAGGGTGGAAACAGGAATTGGGCATAATTAGTCCTGTAAATATTGCTTATGCTTTAAAGTTATGAGCACTTCTCAATCCTTATGAGGACTGCCTAGGTAATTTAGACCTAAGGGCGTTTCTGCAGTGCAAACCATTGGTTGTGACCCAGTCTAATGCCTGGGAGAGCAGTTTGTAGATCTGCTGGTGACAGAGGATGCCATGTCTGCTCAACAAGCAGGGATGCTGAACCACAAGAAGGCAGCTCAGCCATTTTTGTGGGGCCTGAAGCTTTCCCCCAGAAATGGGGCTGTTCTGGCAGGTGCAACGCCATGGGCGAGTTGGGTAGCAAGAAGTGCAGCTCCTGCCGCCCTGGAGAGGTTTTTTGGGGGGAAACCTGCAGAGGACAGATGGATGAGTCAGGAGCTGATGGGTCTGTGCTGGGCCAAGCCTGAAGTGGACATTTCAGATGCAAATAAGGTGATCAGGAGCCCTGGCAGCCCCTCAACAGAGTAAAGCTACAGAGTCTGTATCATTGCTGCGAGAGACTGGAAAGGAAACATCTTCAAAAGTGATACTACTTGTGTTCAAAGGCACAACAGCACAGAGCCCTGCTTTTTAGACTGTCTCTCTTGTCTTCCTATGCAGCACCTTAAGGAATGGGTGGCGGTGGAAAGCGATTCTGTCCAACCAGACCTGAGGAGAGAAGTGATCCGAATGGTGGCGTTGGCAGCCGACAGGCTCAGAGCGCTGGGAGCCACTGTCCACTCCGTAAACCTGGGGTCACATCAGGTGCCTCTTTCTTTCTTGTATTGAAAACATTGGATTTTCTCATCTCATGTTACACCTATTACATTCACTGCTCTACATATGCCTATATGTGCTATGACTTACTCATGTTCTTCGTAGCTGGGCAGGAGTTTATCAAGAGTCCCATAGTCAGATAATACCTAACAAATTCAGTCCTTCCCCAGGCTGTACATAGATAAGCTTATGAGACTATACAGACAATTCAAATGATAGTCCTAGCACAAGGATATTACAGAACTGCAAAACTTTAATAATCTGAGATTATGTCATTCATTAGTTGTAATAGATACATTTAAAATTAAAACAGCAGCAGGCACTTGGTATACAACAATGATTGATTGCCAAAATATGTAGTATCAGTCTATGTTAATAGCAAGAGGGAAGACATTAACCATTGTTGGAGCAGACCCCAGAGATGCCTTTCTCTGCTGAACAAAGAACTATTGTTTTATGAATTTGTTTTTCCTTTTGGGTCTGAGTTTTTCTGAGAAAGAAGCTCCTACGCTTCAATATTGCAACATACTAATATTATTGGCAAATACAACGCAGTACACACATTTTTCTAATTCCTGCTTCTCTCATTTCTGTAAGACGTCCAGCCCTACCCCCATCCCAACCCGTTAACCAATGCTGAGATCTGTTTCACATAGCTGCACACTACAGGATTAATTTGAAGTCTTAACCTGCTTTCAGACTAGCATGAAATAGCTGCTGCTGCCTTCTGCTAACACAACTTAATTTAATTTCTTTCTTTGAGGTTTTTACAGGCTTCCTGGTATCTGTCTGTCACAAAACCAACCTGCCAGTTAATTTCTGTGTGACTTTGGCCATTTCAATGTTGTGACATGTACTTTTGTCACTCAGCACTGCAGCTTTGTCTTCTCTACCATCAAGATTTGGGCGCAAAGTTGAACCAAGTATTTGGTTGAGCGAAGTAGAAGTTCAGAAAAGCGTACATTTGTGAAAGTAGCACTTCAGAAGAGCTCCATAAAGTCCCCATAGAGGTTGACTGCGTGGGGAGGGGATCTTAATTTCGCTATTTAGTTTGGAGTTGGAGTCAAGGTGAAATTCAGTGGTCTGATCAAATCAGAGTATTTCAAATCAGAGCAATGTAAAAGTATTTGCATCGATGAAAATTTCAGTTCTTTTTATAGCACTTGCAAGTTTCTGCAGCTTTGATTTTGCTTTTTGCTTTTTTTTTTTTTAACATTTTCTATAGTTGCCTGATGGCCAGAACGTACTGCTGCCACCAGTCATTCTTGCAGAACTGGGCCAGGATCCACAAAAACCCACTGTATGTTTTTATGGGCATGTGGATGTGCAGCCTGCCAAAAAAGAAGATGGCTGGAAAACTGACCCTTACACGCTGACTGAAATCAATGGTGGGTACCTGATCCTAAGTTTGCCATCATTATCTGAAAATATCACTGAGATTTGGAGTGGGAAGAGGTTATATTTCTTATATATTTAATTGAAGCATGATGGCTTCTCTCAAGGAAACCTCTGGGACAAATCCTGTGGACTTGGGTCTAGATGACTATGCTCTGACTAGTGAAATCTCAGAGTTACTGCTTAATATCTGGTGTGGAAGAGCCACATGAGATTAGTGTTGCTTTATAGACTAGTAGTCTATACAGAGAATGCGCTTCTGCTCTACTACTCTTGTAGGCTTGTTGAATCGACCATGACCCTCCCTCCCACAGTTTGTTCTGGCTACGTAGTCCTGTTCTCCCCCTGCCCTCCTCACTGCAGAGGAGGAGAGTTCACAGGGCAGGAAGGAGAGGTCTCTCTTAAGGTAATAATCCCCCGCTGCATCCAGCTGGGCACGAAAAGCACCATTCACTGAGGGAAGAAAAAGGAGAGATGGAGGGTCAGTGGCCGAGGAAGCCTGAGAACTCGGAAATCCTGATTGCCAGTTCTGTGCTATAGCAATTAAGCCCCTCTTTTCCATTTGTGGGGATAACTTCCAAACAAACACACTGCAGTACCTCCACTGCCTGCAGCAGGGACTTGTACAGATGCATAGGCAGAAGCTGCGTGTTGTGTTGGAGCTGTGCTGGAGGTGCCATGCATGTCCACTGTGAGCTAACAGCTTCTAAGAACAAGGCTGAAGCTCAGCCTGGTACAATAACATGGTAAGGAATGAATGTGCTGGGGGTGGAAACAGCCCTCACCTCACCTAAAACAAGGCAACAAACACCTCGTGCTATTGCCCCTTCACGTGGCCCACGACTGTGACTGCTCGGGCAGCAGGGATCGCTGATCGCCCGGAGCAGCAAGAGAAGTTTCAAGGGTTGCCTAAGAGATTTTTCTTTTCTTTTTAAGGAAATCTCTATGGGCGTGGAGCAACAGATAATAAAGGACCTGTCTTAGCTTGGATAAATGCAGTGGAAACTTTCAGAGCCTTGAAATTAGTACGTATGGGAGAGAAATATTTTTATTATCACGGTATCTCTCTGGAGGAATAAATCTCCCCTCCTGTGAGTTAGAGGATATGTGTCTGTTCCAAGAGATTATGCACATTTTGAAATATTAGCTTGTTTCTAATGCTATATCTAGGACACTGGTCCCACTCCAGGAACTGGCTGTCCTGAGCATTTATATTTTGAATAGGCTGTGTGTAATGTAAATATGGTGTCACTGTCATTGCCCTGCAGAGTAAGACAGGCAGGGGGAAGACAAGCATTCAATATATATTACATACATTAACTGCCCTTGAGAACTCCTCTCTTGAGCACTTTTAAAATCATAAAACTACATAAATCAGGGATTGCTCATGAAGACTCATCTCTGCTGTTACATTCTGCTGATCTTCAGTCCTAGCTACCTACAAGTTACTTTCAGTTTGTATATAGGCATAAAGAGATCTAAAATATCTAAAAATGCTCACATGCAATGTAGTCTTCTTTCAACAACGTATTAAATTTATCAGAGAAAATGCTTGGCAGGATGCATTAACCATGCACACATACACCCCCTTGGAGACTGATAGGTCTCTAAGAATCAAGTTTTGTCTGAACTACTACAATGAGCAGCATAGTTGTCTTTAAGCCAGTCTGTATATTTAATAATTTTGAGACAGATTTAGTTAGTTAGTCCATACTTAAAACCTAGTTAGCTACCTTCCTTAAGGCAAATTTCCACAATATATTTTGTTGGATTGCTGAAAAATACTTTGGTACCTTTGTTAAGACATTATGAACCTGGACTGTGCTTTAAGTCTTGGTTGCAAAGCCCTTTCACAATGTTCTGGAAAATTCATGCTTTTCTTGCGTCAGTAATACTGATCTGAATTCAGCATCCCTAAGAAAAAAAGAAAAAGAAGAAAAAAAATTCTTCATTTCCCAGAAAAGAGCACAGACCATCAGACAATGTTCACAAGCAGTTTGTTTCTAAATTTTTTATGGTCATTTGATGAACTATCAGGGAATTTATCAGTAACATGTTCCCCAAATTCTAGACATTTATTTCTGGTTTTAGTCTGAGAACTGAATCAAACAGAAAGCATCTTAAAACCTGTAATGAGAAAATGAATTGGAATAGAATTGAGCTCAAATTTATTTTTCCTATAGGACATGTCACCATTTCTAACACTCACCATTCCTTAATAAAGGTTCTCTCCATTTCTATGGGAAATGCATCCCTATTAACCAGCAGGCATACAGATTCACGAATGCTAACCCGACAATTATAACATCACCAGAAGCATCTTGGCCATAATCTGGCCAACCTGTATCTGGCTTCAGATAACACATTGTGAAAACGGCAGTGATTGTCCTTTGCCAGTGGTTTCCAAATGACTATTGTTAGTGGAAGGACGAAAGCGGAGATAGGAAAACCTGCTGGAATGTCTCACTAAATGGCATTTCTCTCAGTACTGCTAGTACTTCAGTTGCTTTGGAAAGTGTAACTGGTGCTACCAGTCTCACTTTCTCAGAAAATTTCCAGACAGTCCAGCAGGTTTTCTGGAAACCTGAAGTAAAGAAAAGAAAAAAAGCTGTTCCATTTTGCATTCCTCTTCATAAATAAAGGGGAGAAAGGAAAACACATAAGAAAATCAAGCTTTGCTGGGTTACTCTGTGTGGGTGTCTGCCAGTGCAATTCTGTAGGAAAATAAAAAAGGCATTCATTCATCTATCTCCTCCTTTTCCTGTCATGATACACACTACAGACACTTCTGCTACTGCATTTTAAATGATTCTTTTTATTGTTTGGAAGCGCCTGTTCCTCACCCCGAGGTCGCTAACGATTCCCGTAGGCTCTGCCCGTGAACCTCCGGTTTGTTATCGAAGGTATGGAGGAGGCGGGCTCGCCGGGGCTGCAGCGGCTGCTCGAGGGCGAGCGGCAGCGCTTCCTCGCCGCCGCCGACTGCTTCGTGCTCTCCGACAACGTGTGGCTCAGCAGGAGGAAGCCGGCGCTCACCTACGGCACGCGGGGAAGCGCCTGCTTCCTCGTGCAGGTACCGGGCGCTTGAGCGGGGCTTGAGCTGGGCTTGAGCTGGGCTTGAGTGCACGCAGAGAGTGCGAACCCGCAGTCACGTCGCCCTCTCCTTCTTGGAATGAATCATAGAATGCCCAAGGTTGGAAGGGACCTCAGAGGTCATCGAGTCCAACCCCCCTGCACACGCAGGGTCACC
>VZSG01000606.1:377226-396377 GCA_013398315.1 Nothoprocta pentlandii | reverse complement strand
GTCGCGCCCGCCTTGGTCAGCCGCTTAGTCGCCGTCACCGCAGAGGTCGCGCTGGGGGAGCGTGGGCGGCACCCCGGGCTGCCGGGGGCGCGCGCGGGGCGAGGCGGCGGCGCTTCCCAGTGGCGCTTCCCAGTGGCACTTCCCAGTGGCGCTTCCCAGTGGCGCTTCCCAGTGGCGCTTCCCAGTGGCGCTTCCCAGTGGCACTTCCCAGTGGCACAGGCGCGTGCGGGCGTTTTCCCTCCCCTCTGCTCAAGTCATCCAGCAAACCGGTCTGTGTGACCTGTCCCTGTGGTTCTCACCTCCCTGGCTTTCCTAGCCCGACGGAGAGGGCTGAGGAAAGCTAGCTGGCAAGACTCCCTGCACAGCTCCTTCAGAAAGGGGCAGAGCGGTGCGTGTGCTCACCAGGAACCTGTGGGTGAAGGAAACCCGAGCGCGTGAGGTGGCCTTCCAGGGAGGAGGCGCTAGTCTGGGTCACGGGGCTGGTGGTGCTGATTCCCTGTGCAACTGCTGGGGCCTCTGAAGCACGAGGTTCATTTTGCACTCTTGTGATAATAAAAAAAGGGTAAAAGCCATTAAAATCTACTGTGATCTGCACCCCATAATCATCGGCGATACCAAATTTCCCCTACTCAGTGTTTTTGGGGCTTTTTGTTGTTGTTTTTGTTTCCCCACCTTTGAGTGGTTGTCTTGATGTAAACCTGTAAGACTTCGAGGTTTTCATGTATTTGCCATACTAAGCATGATGGTAGCAGCTAGAGAGTAGTAAAAGATGGGATCCCCGCACTGCAAGGTGTGGGGAGCAAGAGTGATTTGCAGGTGGTGCAAAACAATAATAGACGTAGCATAAAGTTTAAGCAGTGGATGTAACTTGCCAAATTCTTATCTTAATAATTTCAAGATGTGGCCTGTAAAGACCAAAAGTTTTCTTTTTCCAGTCCTGTACCAGAACTGGAGTAATTTTATTTTTGCATGAGGCTGGAGCTTTGGATGCTGGGGTGTGTATTTTCCCCGGTCTCACCTCTGCATGAAGGATGAAGCCATTAGGGGCTTTGGTTTGCTGTCTCCCGGGCTGTTCGCAGCCAGGGACATTCATCACAGAGGTAACAGTACAGTCCCGCCACCCTCCTTTCATAAATTATTTCCACATGGACATATAATCAGATTGCAGCTTTTATGTATAATATACGGAGCCTGGCAGTAATTGTATAATCCATACATTTAAAACGAAACGTCACATGTGCCGGTGTGACAGCACATTGATGGAGTGTGACTTTTTCAGTATGTTCAAACATGTCAGTTTTATTGGCATTTTGGGAAATGTAATTCAAACGAGCCGAGTTAAAACACAGCCAATCCTTCACTATCATTCTTCTGTAGGAAATACTGTGTGTTAATAGTATCAATAATTTCTGGTTTATTTACAGGGAAGTTTCCTGTGTTGGAAACTTCTTAACAACTTAGGTTTGCGGCCTCCTTTCAGAACAGAAAACATAATTTGGAGGAAGAATGTGCATGAACTAGATGTCACTGAAAATGTTTTACCTGCTTCTCAAAGGGCTGTTGTGGAGCACAGGGCGCCTGTGCAGGGCGCGTGCGTCGCGCCGAGGGGGCGGGTGGGGGGCTGGTGACACGGGGAGTCGTGGTGGCCCCGCGGCAGGAGGGCCCTGCAGCCCTGTGGAGGGAGCAGAGCGAAGGGCGCCGGTCCGTGGGAGCAGGAGGACGAGGCGCCGGCAGCCGCGTGCGATGGTCGGTGCTCGGTGGCTGCAGCGCCGAGCCGAGTGGCTCGGGGAGGGCAGCCGAGGAGCGGGATGTCCAAGGGGGCTTGCTTTGCAACCCTTCACGTCTGGTTTGGGTGCCCGGCGCTTCACGTGAGGGCTTTCTGGCTCTGTGTGTGTTTGCCATGAACTTCCTTACACCACAAATACCTTTCTGAAAGTTCGGCTGACTAGGCGGTCTTGTTTTCTGAGCCTGTCACTTTTTGTGCCTGTGTGAAGATAATAATTTGAAGTACTCACTAACTAGTGAGTGTGAAACCAGCGAAGAAACGAAATGTGTGAAGACGTTGTTGTTGTCAGCTCTAGCTTATTGCTGGAGGAACTCCAGAGGCTTCCTTGGCTTTGCGGAAAGAAGTTGAGTATTTAAAATAAAGGAGCTCTCCCCATCGTGCTGCTCTGAAACCCCCAGTTCTGGTCATGGAGTTTGCAGCTGGTGCAGTTCCTGCATCTGCCAGAGAAGTTCTGTGCGTAATGAGAAGTGTATAGCCCATTCTGTCTGTTTTTCTTAAATGCATGGGGGGACTCTTAATTTCATTTAATTCTAGATCTTTAACACATCAAGACCAGACTGCGTCTACATTTTTTAGACTAAAATGAAGCCTAGCTACCTTCTTTCCTCAACAGAAAATGGAAGATGACCAGTAAATGCAAGTAAATTCACGAACCTCTTTGCAGAGAAATAACCCTACTGCCATTCAGAGAAGGCAGGGGTGGTGTTCCAAAAGTAAAATGGGTATTTGCGTGACTTAGGACTGCTTTCCAGTCCTGCATTAAAGTTGATGCTCTTTTTTTTTTTTTTTTTTNTTTTTTTTTTTTTTTTTTTCCTGCTTGTTCTACACCTTATTATCTCTGTAGTCTGGCCTGCTCCTGCCTGTTACCCTATGGGTTATATTTATCTGGGATAGGAGGCTGCAGCTGGCCTTGGCTTGCTTGTTTACAGGCCTGAATTGTACTTGCCTTTGTCTTCCTAAGTCTCAAAGTCCAAGTGTGTGTGTGGCACATGCGGTGGCCAAGGAGAAGGCACTCAGCGTGCCAAGGGTGGACAGTATTTAACTCTCTTAAGACGGACATAAACACTTCTGGATGTTTTCTAGCCTGGTATTTCTTTTTTAGAGTGACAATCAAGGAGGAAGTTCCTTGTTGTGCTTAGCCACCCTCTATGATTGTTATCGCAAAAGAACATCTCAAAAGATAGGTGCAAAACTGTAAAAAATACATTTACCTATGTTTCTTTTTGGATAATGAATTTTGTTACATCTTGTAAGTGCAGTGAATTTTAGCAAAGTCATCAATCTTTATAGAAGTCTTTTTTTTTATGTGACATGTTTATTTTGTGATCTATATAGCAATGTGGTATAAAATACTTTTGTATATATCATAAAGGTTTGAAAAGCATTGAGGCCTTTAGAAGAATTCAAATTAAAACAAACTGTTCTTATTTTGATTGCTCTAAAAGCTCTAATATCTCTGTTTTTTCCTTTTGCAGTGTGTGATTTCTCTTTTATGATGGGCTTTTAAACTCGAGCTTGCCCTGGAAGCTCTCATGGCCCGCCACGCTTTCCTTTGTGCGCGGGTTAGTGCTCGGCTTGGTTGGTTTCCTTGCTCTTTGGTGAGTTGGGGACATGCCTACGTTTGCTCTGAGTGGCTGAGATGCAGTCCAGGCTTGGCCTGAAGCCTTTTAGGACATCTTTGTCAGAGGGCAGCGTGCCTGCTCTGTCTGTGAAGGCGGTGTGTAGCGAGCTGGCACCGGCCACGTGTTGGAAGGAGGGCGTGAGCAGGGGCGACTGAACTATCTTGGCTCCCACGAGGCAGCCCCAGCCCTGCTGCTGGGCTGCTCCCTGGGGCTCTGCTCCTTTGGGCTCCTCTGGTGCTCGTGGGAATGAGGCTATCAGCTGGAGTGTGGGTGTGCACGAGCTGAGCTGAGCGACGCCTGCAGCAGGCCCAGAGCCTGCGGAGAGGAGCCGGGGTTGCTGTGCGTGGGCTGCAGCTGCGCACGCAGCCCCTGTGTGGCACTGAGCGCGGGCTGCCTGTGGCTTTCCTTAGCTTCTGCTGATGCTGCAATAGCGCATCCTGTCGAGAGGAGTCATCCCCAGTGCTTGGGAAAAGGGTACCAAAATACAGAAATTAATTCAAGGGAAAATGCTGCTATCTCTCCTAGCTCCTTGTGCTTCTGCAGAGGTTCACTGGTGTGGGGCTTGGGTCTGTGGAGCTACAGAAAGCACAGAAAAAAGCGGTGCTTGTGTTTTCCACTCCATTTTCATTCTTTATTTCCTGTTTTAAATTTCTGTGATCTCTAGAGGTCCCTTTCAACCTCAACCGTTCTGTGATTCTCTGAAAATGTTGGTAAAATGAAAGCTATTTCTTTTCACGCTGCCTGTGTGAGGCAAATCTTGCCTAATTGACCTTATTCCTTAAAGGGAATTTATCCTACCTTATGCAAGATAAATTATTGAGTAGGGAAAAAAAAATCCGAAAGCATCCATAAGCTGCAGCTTATTTGTTTGTTTTGGCAGTAACAGAATAAAGTGCAATGAATACTAGAAATTACTGGTTTCGTATGTGTATTCTTGACTGGGCACAGTCTGATTGCTACAAGTCAGAGATTTTTTTTTTTTTTTTGGATCGAATCCAGCACTAGGATAATATCTAAGTTCAAAGATGCAGTGCATAAAAATGTTTTATGGATGTTGTCTTCAAAATCTGCCAACTTCTTTATTGTTTTCAGTGTAACTGGTGCAACAATGGAGTGATTTGCATTGCATTTGTGTTCTTTCTCCTTGTTGTTCAAATTTTCATTTTAAATTATTTACAAGTCTGAGGCTTGAAGATGAGAGCCTAATGAAGGCTTTTAAAAATAAACCTTTGCTTTAAACGTCTTATGCTTCAGTGTTTTGAATTTATAACGCAAGCCTTAATGAATAGTTTCCTAGTTACTCTCATCTTAGAATTTATGAGCTGTCCTATTTACCAGTTTTACCTGTACAATAGGAAGATAATTCTTGTTTACCTTAAATGAACTGTTCGTGTTAACAAGCTTAAACTACCAATTAGGGCTAATATAGGAATAAATAAAATGTCAAACCTTTTAGCAGTTCCCAATCTAAAGGTGCGCTCTTCAGTTTTGGGACCGTTTTCTGAGTAGATTCCTTGTGGGAATCCAGCCTGCTCTGTTTTGCTATCTCAAGAGCATACCAAGTTAGTAGAATTTATTTAGGAAAAAACAGTGGCCCGTAGGCGTCTTCCTCCAAGGAAGAAATTTCCTATGTGGGTGGAATTCCTATGTGGGTGCCCAGCTGGTGCCCGTCCCTGTTGCAAGGCTTTTCCATAGCTGGCTCAGTTTAAAAAGCATAGTAGAACTAGCAGTGTTTGCTGTATTTGGACTGTACGTTAATGTAATTTAATCAGCAAGGTAAGAAAGCCTGGAACCAGAACTTGATGCTGTTTACCTGAATATAATTTGGAATATCTCCATTTTTTTTTTTTTAATTGTGTCAAAATGACCCAAATCAGAATCTGACACGGTACTCTGTCTCATAATTTCTGCTTATGGAAAGGAGAAATAAAACCAGATTTTTTGAGAGATTTTGAGAGGTGATTTAACCCCCCAAAGTGGTGCCTAGTTTTAGAGCAGAGGTTTGAATATCCAGTGTTGCTTGTTTTTACTAGGAATTAGTTGGTAGAGACTATACCAAAATGCATCCTTTTTAGTTATTTGTGATTAGAGTTTAGTTCTCAAAGCTACTGACTTGTGAGTTTAGTTGAGAGCCATCCCCCAGCTAGGTAGCCAGAAAACTCCAGCCAGGTGCTTTATTACTTGGCTCCCTGACGGATGCACACGCAGCCGGCGGCGCTGCCCCCGTCCCTGCCTGCTCTTCCCAGGGGCTGCCGCTACCACTGCAGTGTGTTTTGGGTGCAGCGAGGAATCATCTTTCCACCAGAGATGGAGAAGCTTTAAGCTTTGCATAAAAAGGGTGTATTGCTGGCTGGGCTTCTTCTAGGGGCAAGAAGAGGCACGTAGGTAGAGGCGTTATATAGACGGGCAAATACAGGCCTTTATCCAAGTCTGCTTCCGATGGCAAGAAACTTAAATTATACTTGAAATGCAAAAAAAAAAAACAAAAAAAAAAAAACAAAAAAAACAGTAGTGTAGTTGGTAGTATAGAAATGCAAGGAGTCTGTCTCATTTGGGGATCAAATAATATTTACGCTTTTATTGAAAGTACTGATAGGTTAGTAGATCTGTAATTAGAGAATTTTGGATGAAATCTAACTGACATGGCTGAAAACTTGGTATTCGCATAGGCATGTTTTCATCTTGATTTTTTTTAATTATTTTTTTCATCCTTGTAAATTATGTTCCTAAGCTAAATGGTATCTGTGTGGGGAGCAGAGACCTACTTTGCATAGTGTTTAAGTTTGGTTTGAATAAAACACCTAGATAGAACAGAGAGAGAGGGTGATACATGCACAGAAATAAAATTGCAGATGGATTTTTTTTTAATATAAAACAAGATGTTCTGAGTGTTACAATTGTCTAAACCATCAGAATTGCCAAGCATAAATAATTACATAATTTCACACTTTCCTGTGGAGTCAGACCCTGATTAAAAAGTTGACAGCCCGAGAGAGTCCGCTCTTTGACAGTGATGTCTGTATTTCCTAAATTTGTATAAACTGAATCTCGGAAAACAGACTGAGCTTTAAGCAATTTACTTTGAATGAGAGCCCTCACTGACAAATGAACCATATTCTTTTCATAGGATTTGGAAATTTTAAATGCTTAGATATTTCAGCTTTTTCCCTTTCAGGTAGTGTATATTTTGCTGATTCCAGGTCTTCTCGCTGTTTTGGTCCTCTCTGTCTGTCAAGATGTTTGATGTTCATATTTCCTTTTTTATTCCTTCTTCCTTGCTGTGCTTTTCTTCTTCCTTTTCTTAAACAAATAGATGATATGGTAATATGCTCTCTAATAGGAAAAAGGCGTTGTTTAACTCAGTTGGGGTACCACTAATCCAGTCACCAAATGTAACCATAACACAGCATGCATTTTAATTATTAAATATAATGGAAACTCTGCATTTTAAATCTAGAGCTATAAACCACTTGTTTGAAAATGCACAGTTCAGCAGTATGGTTTTTAGCATATACTGAGTTACAGGGCAGTATTCTTTGATCAGTTATTGCTAGTTGAAGATCAGTAGTGCTTAGTGCTTGTGTTAATTTTGAGAATACAAATAGGAGTCACTGCGGGTCAAAGTGAAGTTCAGTCCAGTTTATTTTTAATCATTTAATAGTCTAGATAAAGCAATGCAGAAACTGTATAGATAATACAGAAATTCCAGTCATTCCAAATAAGGATAACTTAAAGGAAAAATTTCCAGACTAATCCTCAAATTGTTTTTTTCTTTTTAATCATTTAATTTTATAATCCCTTCAAATGTTTTCTAATTAAATACCATCTTTTTGAGGGTTGTCTTTCATACATTTACTTTTTAAAGTTCCACGAAATGATCCCAAGGCACTTTTGGTGTCCAGGTACTGAATAGCAACTTAAGGGCAGAGCAGTTGTTTTGTGTCTGCTCATGTCAGGTCACTAACTATTTTTTTTCCCCTAATGTATATACATTTTTCTATAAATTCTAATATAAATAATCCTAATGGTTGCCCACTATATTTTAACATAAAAAACAAACAAACCCTCTTGGAGTGAATGTGGATTTTATTGTATCATCATGAACACGTATTAATCCAATGTGCATGTGGTGACAGGCTTGCCCTGCTCTATTCCCAGAAGTGTGGGGGAATAACATTATTGAACAGCTCCAGCAGCCTTAGTTAGGCATCACTGTCTCAAAAATGTTTCCTAATTTCCTAAGGAGAAGGAAAGGTACATGAATATATATATTTTTTTCTCCCAGAGATATGAGATTAGTTACTTAATATTCTGAGGGACTAAAGGGATTATGTAAGGTGGTTGTTTTCCCTCTTTTTTTTTTTTTTTTCTCCTGTTGCAGCTTCTTCCGAGTTCTTTTTCCTCTCTTGTACTTACTGTTTGTAGGAGACGAGTGCCTAATTTAGCCCTCCGGACTCCACTTTGTGACCCAGACATTTAAAATTTTGCCTTGAAATGCTCAGTAGTGCTAGTGGATCTAGACTTACGTCATTTGGGCTAGTGAATTTTGGAAATGGAGTCCTGACTTTCATTCCAGGATAGCACCCTAACTGCTAAAACATTTTCAATATCAAACTCAGCCTTCATTTTTCCTTTATCTTTTTCCTTTTGTGAATCTGTCATAAGTGCCATAAATTGATAACTGATTTTACGGTTACTGTTCTTGCTGTCAAGTCTGATCGTTTTAAGGATACCCTTTTCATCAAACACCAAATTTCTCAGTCTTTCTCTTGCTGCTTAGTATTAATCTGTATTGCCAGTTGAATTAGGGTTTTACCCATGTCCATTAGAGCCTTAAAATGTATACTTTAGTAGTGTTTTGTTTCTTTGTTTCTTGCTCATGTGCCTTCTTACGAGTATGTGGCAGAAGGCTTTGTAGCTAATACCTTTCTATTACATTTCTTCTCTTTATACATACGCCAGAAATATCCTTTGCTCTGTATTCTTGTGCCTTGAATTTAGCTCATAAAACATCTTCACTTCTTAGCTATTACTGGAATTTACCTAATTATCCCTGCCTATTTAATCTTAGGAATTTTGTTCCTTTAAGGTGGAAGGGTAGCTGTTCCTTCCAATGCCAGAGTTTCTCATCTCTTTCTTTGTTCAAGTTGTCAGTTACAGGATGTAGAAGAAGAAGTCAGCCTGGGTCAATAATTTTTATTTCCGGTCCTTTGCATTTTTCCTTTTGGCAGAGGGAAAACTAGACATTCCTGGTGTCTACACGAAATACAATATGAGAGAATTCACCAGATTTTCTTAGAAGAACCATAACTGCCATGCTGGATAAAATCATCATTTCCACAATAGCCAAGGAAGGAGCAGGAGCCCACTTGGTGGGTGATAATAATGGAGTTGGTTCCTGCTCCCCCCTGTCCTCTACACATTTTCCTCCTACATGTAGGTAATGCAAGCATTGATGGATATATACTGGCCTTTTCCGTCCTAAGTCTTTGGGCTTAAAGGTGTTTGTATTATTCATGTGTTACATAAAAATAATAATAAAAAAAAAACCCTGCATGTAAAGTCATAGAGATAAATATGAATTCAGCCTAGAACAGGATTAGATGTATAAAGTTTTACCAAGAGAGCACTGGTGTCGAGGCAGTTGTCTGAAGCCTATCCTACAAAACGCCGCTGTTGGAGCTCTGAACCGAAGGGATGGGTGGCAAGCTCCTCACATTAGCAGAGACCTCAGGCAGAGAATTGCCGAGGCTGAGCCTTTTCTGATGAAAGAAATTTAAATTATGGGCTCTGACAAAGGCTAATTGAACGAGGAGGGAGGCTTTGCCAGCGGCAGCCGTGGCGTCCCTGAGCTGGAAATGTCTCGCAGCCCCTGTGCGGCTGCGGCCAGCGCCTGAGCGCGGCTCGCCTCGGTGCCTGTCCGCCTCGGCTCGGAACCGGCTCCACGGGGACCCGCCTGGGGCTTTGCTCCCCACGCCTCTTCCAGCCTCCCAGGCCTCGAAACAGGGAGACTTGGAAACTCTGGTGCAGCACCAGAAAGCCCCGTGCTTTCTGCTGTGGTCAAGGGGAAAGCCCAATGTAACTATTGACAGGTAGAAATGGCCTGTGTTGAAGCCCAGTTGCCTTATTTTCTGGTTTGTCTTGGAACTAGTGATTTTTTTTAAATTATTGCTTTTCATGCTATATTAAATAAAGGTCTTTAAATACCTTTTAATCCTTTAGCATTGCATCAAATCGGAATGCTTTTTTGGCTGTCTTTTGGTCAGAGTTGGCGGTTGGGGATGGCGGTTGGGGATGGCGGTTGGGGATGGCGGTTGGGGATGGCGGTTGGGGATGGCGGTTGGCGCCTTGCCCGCCTCCTCACACCTGGGGCTCTGTGGAGCCTGCCCCCTGCACGGAGGCTCCCCTGCCCTGGGTTCCCTGGGCCACATCCTCCGCTTGTGGATGCTCCTTGGGAATGCCGCCGTGGGAAGGGCACAGGCCAGGTCACGGGCATGGAGCCTGCTGCCCTCGTGTCCTGGTGCCACTCCGGGGCCTGGCAGCGGCGCCATTTTGCCAGAGCGCTCCTTCACCTTCCCTCCCGTTCCTCTGTTGCCTTCCTCCTGGAGCAGATTTTTTATTTATTTATTTGGTCATCTCTAAAAGGAAAAGCATACCAACTCTTAAGTAGGAAGTGAACTTTTACAGCTGAGTTATAAATCCCCCAAACTAAGAGGTTTATAATGGAAGTGCTTCAGGCAGGAGAGGGGAGGAAGGGGTGCTATAATACATATGTAACCTTTTTTTTTTCCTCCTCTTAGTGAATAGACCGTTTAAACTAAATTAAGTAAAGGATATAAATTCTGTTGTTTCAGTTTTTAATATTTCATGGCTGATTTTATAGATAAAAATTACATTTAACAATAAATATGAAGAAAAATTTATACAGCCTGTTCTAGTTTGATATGGAACAGCAAATCCCATTTCTCTGTAGCTGTAAAGAAAATTCATTATAATGTCTTTGGTTGTAAGAGATGTCTTCATTGTGATTAGTTACACTGATAATAAAACAACCTTTTTACAAATGGCACAAGATACATGGGATCTCATGTGTCTGCCTTTAATAGCATTGAATTTGTGCGTTTCCTACCTTTCTTCTGGAGCCCTTTTTTTTTTTCTTATTTTAATTGGGCACTTTTAAAATCTGCAAGTTATTAAGCAGAGCTTAATATAGCTTAATTTCTCTTTTCAAATGTTCTAGAAAAGGCATTATTAATGTAGCTAATCATTCTTGAGTTCTCTAAATAAAAAAGCTAATTTTAATTACATGAATGTGTTTTAATGCCATTTTGTTCACTTGTGAATAGCAGATTGTGGAGATAAAATTTTGTTATCTGACTTCACTTTCTGGATCATTTTTAAGCAGCTAAAGAAATTTCTTGAAATTCTTGCAAATGGCTTGTTCCCAGCAACTTCAGTTGCATGCAAACATATTTGCGCATTGCTCCTGTTATTTAAAACATAAATTTTTACACTAGGATGCTTTCTTAGCAGTTAAGAGTCTGAGTATCGGCTTTTTGCAGGGAGGAATTCATTGCTATTAAGGGGGTATTTTTTCTCTGTTATTCTTTTGTAGGTGCCTCTGCGAACATTTTGATCTCCTAAGCGCACTGGTTCAGAATGAGTTTGATAAGAACCTTTGCATATTTATATTGTCATAATTTGTGCTTTTACAAAGGTTTTAACAAGTAATTTTTTTTTAATGTGATGGAAATAATATCAGATGCTAGGCTCTGGAAAAATGGTGCATATGCTACACAAGTAGCAGGCTTAATGTTTAACTTTAAAACATGTCTAAACAAAACATGTCTAAACAAAATGTTGCTGATCTGTAAGCTTCAGTTTTAGATTTTTTTTCTTGTTTGTTACAGCTAAATAAAAGAAGTCCTGTAGCACTTAGAAGCACATTTTTTTTTTTTTTCCAGAAGTGCTCAGCTCGGTTTGTAACTACCTGGGCTGGTGAGCAAGCTCCGCTGCTGAGAGTCTCAAGCCAAGATGCTGCCCTATCCAGAATGGGGAAAACCCTGACTTTGCAGGAAAACCCTGACTTTGCACACTGCCTACATTCCCTCCTTATAAGCTGTGACACAGGTAGTAGTCTGTGAAGGAGGAGCTTGGGGCCCTGGAGGGCTTTGTGGGGTTTGACCTGAGTGACAGCCTGCTTAGCAGCGTGTCACTGTTTTCCTAGGGAATGTTGCACAGCTGTAGCTTTTTCTTCTCCTTCAGTCTCCACGTACTTGATATTGCTGCATAATGTTTTCTTTGTTCATTAGAACATTGATCTTAGGAAAGTTTGTAGGATTGATTTTTAACTCAGGGCTTTGCAGGGAATTAGCAGTATTTTTAGCAATAACACTCTCCTCACACATTCCCAAGAGAAAGAAAGAGTAATGTATAGAGGAAATTTAAAAGCAGCATATGCAAGTTCCCTGACCCAGCTCCTGAGGACTCCTTGCAAGGGTAGGATATACCTCAGAATATCAAGAAGAGTTTGCACTAGATATCTAGAAAACTAACACGCAAGATGCAGCTGTTAGGTAGAGGAACACGAAGCTTTTGCAGATCCTGAAGATAATGGTGTTGTCCCCAGTGCAGCTGATTTGATGCTGCCCCTCACAACTGCACAGCTCCGTGGGGAGGAATGAAAATCTGCACTTCCATGTGAGTCCTTGAGCCCGCGCGAGCGCAGCAGGAGTCCTTCTGAAGCCGTGCTCGCACTTAGGGGTGCTGCTCGTTTCGGAGGACAACCAGGTACCGATCCAGGTGTGCATGGAGCTTGTCACGCTCTTTGAAACAACGAGCCATGGTGGAAATGGATGCTGTTGATGAGCAGTGGTGCTTGAAACACGTGTGGTTTTTGCTCCAAAAGCACCAGTATTGGCCGTCCTTTGGGCAGAGTGCAAGTTGAGGCTTCACAGGCGCCAGTGGCGTCAACAAGGGGCTGCCTCCTGTCCTGGCCAGTGCTCTGCTGCTTCCCTGCTTGGTGCCTGGCTCGGCGAGGCTGCAAGGAGGATGCTGGTGGTGTGTCCCCCAGCTCCTTGTGCCCTCCTGCCCATCCCTGCCACACACGTGTAGAAATACATCAGGTCTCAATTCTGTGCATACACTTTCCGCAGAAACGTGTGGAACACGCCTGTGTGGACTGCCCTTCTCAGATGAAGTGCAGTGCCGGGTGACGTCCCTGTACGGGAAGCGGCCACCAGGTGTCATCAGAATGCTTTGATTTTTATTAATTTTCCGTTTCGTTCAGAAGCATGGGGATGCTTTGCATTTTTCTTGGAAAGTTTGGTAAGGTACAAAGAACCCAAACTGCATATGCTACCTGTTCAGTGAAAAACTCACACAGCTGTTTCTAGCTGCAGTACTTTAATAGGCTACTGTTAGGAGAACACAGGAAGCACGATAAAGCAGCAAAGTGTGACACATTATTATATGCGTTCTTTGCTCTGGTCATTTAAAAGATGGGCATAAAGGCGGTAAACTAAATCATGTGGGCCAAGTTTATATTAGTAGAATATCATTTTAGAACAAGAAGCAAGGTGTGCAGTCAGAAAATACTGATATTCAAAATATGTTAGATTTCCTTTTCTTGCTACCAGGCTCCATCCTCCTTTTTAGGCCCTTTCTGCACTTTTGGTGTCCTAGCATTACATAAAACTTGTTTATTTATTTTTTATTGCTATTTAATTTAGCTCTGAATGCATTGGCATATTTACAATAGTTTGGATAATTTAATGTGGGTTTGGGTTAGGTTCTTCTATATTCACTGAGCTGTTCCTCGGAAAATAGCTGGATAACAAATAGCTGGCAAATTCTTGATAGTTTATTTATTTATTTATTTATTTATCCGTATAAGAAATTAAGAGAACATTTCAAGCTCCCCAAAAAAATGTATTTCCTCCTTAGGAGATTTTTATAGTTCATACTCCATGTCTGCATCTTGGTTCAAGTTATCTAGAAAAATGCTTCCCAGCGCGGAGAGGGGAGCTTTGTTGGCGGGGGCCTTTCCACTGCGTTGGCTGCTGCTCCCCGGGTCTGCTACAGGACACGTGTCACCCCGGCTGCCATGAGGAGACCTTGTTGCTTTCCATGTGAAATGGTAGTGCAAAACTGGGATATGGCAGCAAAGGGAGAAACAAAATAATCACTTCATGCCTTATAGGTTTCATTTAGTGCAGAAATTGATGAAAATTGGTGTATCTTGTTGAGTACTGAATTTTAGAATAGCCTTTTAGGACAGCAGTATTTTTTATATTTTTCAGGTCTCAGCCTGCAGGTGCCTTTGTACTTCCTCTGCTAAACCTCACAGTCCCCATGCAGGCAGAAGGGTTCTACAGCCCTTGGTAGGAAAGAGATTCGAATTACATTTGTTTTTTTGTTTCTCTCTGGGTCCAATGTTGAAATAGGTCAGAATCACATCTCACAGAATCCCAGAATGGTTGAGGTTGGAAGGGACCCCTAGAGATCATCTAGTCCAACCCCCTGCTCCAGCAGGGACACCCAGAGCACGGGGCACAGGGCGGCATCCAGTCGGGTTTGGAAGACCTCCAGAGAAGGAGACTCCACAACCTCCTTGGGCAGCCTGTGCCAGGGCTCTTTCACCCTCACAGTGAAGAAGTTCCTCCTCACATGCAGATGGAACTGCCTGTGTTTCAACTTGTACCCATTGCCCCTTGTCCTATCACTGGCCACCACTGAGAAGAGTTTGGTCCCTCCCCACATTCTTCCCGTGTAAAACCACGTTGTTCGGAGAATTCCCATGGACCAAGTATCTCCTTAGCAGCTGTGGAAAATGTAAACTTCCATCCTTGAAGTTTCCTTTGTGGAACTGATGAACTATCTAAAGTGTTTTGAGTTACACAGTGCTTTTCATCCATAAAAATCAGTGTTATGGAAATAGGATCTTTTCTGAAACTTCAAAAGCTTCTTTTGCATATTTTTTGTTTTATCTATGTCTCACTCTGATAATAGTCAAAATTCTTCAAATTTATAATTCAAAATAGGAATCCTTTTGAGTTTCAAAAAATGAAAACTGGGGGGTTATTCAACACTTTTTAAATGGTACTAGTGCATTTTTCTCTCATTCCCTATCTTGGACTATCATGTTGATTCTAGCAGTGCTTGAACTGAATGTGGATGCACCTGGATGCACATTGTAGAATGTGTCTTGATAGTTGAACTGATCAGTGGTCACAGCAGCATTTGTCTGTTCCTGAAGCAAATGGATATTGAACTAGGGAACCTACCTTTTTGCTCTTCAGTTTTTCTGGTTACCTGAAGAATATATTCTCAATGGCAGGAATGCCTGCTTTCTATTGTCATTTTGGCCTTTCTTCTTTCTTTCCTTCTCTGGAAGTGCTTTCAGTGGTTTGGAAGTAGAAGCAAGAAGGACGGTATGTATGTATCCTATGCAAGAAGGACAGTATTGTGGGGTCCATTTCCCTATGATACCAGTACAGCCCTTCCTGATACCTATGACAAAATGGACTTAAGGAGCGCAAATTGCCTGAGTTTGTCCACTTGAGTGATGACTGTTAGTATGCATTTTACTTTGTTCCTGTAATTATTGCAGATCTGTCGGTGTGGTAGGTGCTTTGGAAGTCTCTGAAAGCCTATAGCTTATTTGGAAGTTTCCTCTGGAGTTCCTGGTGCCCAGGCAAGATGGGTGGCTCAGAGAAAAAATATCGTCACAGCCACGTAGCTTGAGATTCCAACGTTCTTACGCTGCAAGGGAAAATACATGTTTGTAGTCAATAACCCCAGTGCTACTCACAATAAAGCTGGTTCTTTTTGAACCAAGAATCTTCCTGTCTTCTGTGTTCCATCTATCAAGAGAGCCTTAAAGGAAGCCATCTGGCTTTGTAGGGCCACAAGAAAGACCTGCGATGTGATTTAGGAAGGATGTTCTGCCCTTGAATATGAGTAGTTGGTTATTTGGCACAAAGGTCTTACATTGAGATGAGTTGTTCACGTTCCGTTTTGTGCAGGCTATTTAAGGAGCTCATTAAAATGATCTTGCTTCATTGTGTCTATGATTTCATTGAAAGAATTGATTTGTTTGAAAAGAGGAATTTCTAAGGCAAAAAAGGAAAGTCTGTTTTTCATGTGTCAAATCTCTTACAAACACTATAGGTTGGATATTGAATACTTGGAGATGATAATATGCTATCTGAGAAGTGCTTTGCAAATTATAATGCCAGGATTAGCGTAAAGAATAAAAATGGCAGAAGAATTTCATACCTGTAAATGTATTTTCTTTGCGTTCTTCTGTATGTAGCCATGCCCCTTTCCTTGAAGAGCTGGCATATGTTCAGAAAGAAAAGTAAATAAATATCTTCCGAGCATTAAGTTAAGAAACTTTGCAGTTCATTACAGGTTTATGGATCATTAATGAATTGCTTGCTCTTCTGATCTTAAATTAAAATTACTACTTTCTAAATTTCATCTGAGGATTAGGGAATGCAAGTCTTAAATTGTAAATCTCAATTGCACATCTATTAGCATAGAGGAATTCTATACTATTATTTGGACTACCAGAAGGAAAAATAGAGAAAACGCTCAAGTAGATTTCTTGTTACATGCTGATCCGGTGTATGGTGCGGTTCTGTACCAAAGCATCAGTCATTTGGGGACAGGAGGTATTCCTTGGGATGCAATGAAAACATTGGAGGAAGGTGAAACATTCAAACAGCCTCCACGATTGTGACCGCTTGGAAATCCTGATGCATGAAGAGGCGAAGTGTTAGTGTGATGCCTTCCCTCAATAACTGTGCAAGTATCCAACTATCCTAAAGAAGTAAAATATATTTTTACACTTGTCAAAGCAGAGTTATCGGTGCATATGTCTTATCAGCATAGAAATGTGTACATTCACATCCTCACCTCATATGAGGAAACACATTTTCATGTTACAAGTGCATAATGCACAAAAATATGACTGTAACAAAACCAAGTAACAGAGCTAAAGATTCTTAGTTGGAGACTTAGCTGATATTGCCAATAGAGTTGCTGAGCTTAGTGTTTTCTGCATAGAAATATTCAGGCCACAGCAAGCTGCTGCTGCCTTTATTTTTTTTTTTTCAAAGTGTTAACAACAATTTTTTCCAAATAACCTCAAAATGCCTGAAATAAGGGATGGTTGTTTCCAAGCGAAAGAATATAGAGCCTATACAAGTCCATCCTGATATATTTCTGCAATACATGAAGTGGTTGTGTGTTGCTGCACTTCACCTTTTGTTACTTCTCAGAACTAAACTGGAGTCTTTAGAAGGTGGAGGTAGATGCAGAAGCCCCAGAGCTTGT
This sequence comes from Nothoprocta pentlandii, assembly GCA_013398315.1. NCBI lineage: Eukaryota > Metazoa > Chordata > Aves > Tinamiformes > Tinamidae > Nothoprocta > Nothoprocta pentlandii. The sequence goes on along the minus strand of VZSG01000606.1, from coordinate 379,628 downwards.
ACCTCACATCTTTAATTTTAGACTTATTACCTTAAAAAGTTTCTTCCTCACTTCTCCTATTATGTGATTGTATCAGCATTATAGTGTCAGTACAGCTGTGGAACAGCAAACATTTTAAAAACTGTTATCAAAAGTCACACTTTTGAATAGGACTAATCTTTAGGCATGTGCTGCAGTTGCTATAGCTGCAGAGGGATTCTTCTTGCATCCAGTACACACTTCTGAATATTAGCTGATATAATTGAATTCCAGATGCAGAATCTCTGCTACCGGAACGATCCCTTTTTCATCCAAAGTACCCAAGTACCTGGCTCTCCGGACAGGAGCGTGTGGTCAGGGAAGAGCCCAGGGAGCAAAGGCGAAGCAGGGCTGAGATGGCCTCTCCCGCCTGCAGGAGGGCTGTGGGGTGCGGAATGGGTCCGTCAAGTGCTCAGAGTCACGAGCCGGGCAGGGGGGCTCCGTCGTGCAATAAATCCATGCAGGAAACCAAGAGGTCCTACTATCCCGCCAGGAAAGCGGAGGCATGTGCTGCTAAAATAACGTTTCAGAGATAAAACTGTTGCTTAGCAAAGGTCAAAGTGGAGAGAAACTGAGACACAGTTCAGTGTTGCAGTTAGATCTCAGCTGAAATTGGGGAAACTGGCAAATGCTGCAACTGTGGCCCCAGCAGGCAGTGGAGATGATCGCCAGTAACACCCACCGCAGAAGATGTACAGCTGCCCTGAACGCAGCTTCAAGAGAACTGAAGCAAATGTAAGGAAAATTAATTCCTTAAATAATTGAAGGATACTTCTGGCGAGAGACAAAGGCAGCCAGGACGTAGATGTTTTCTTTTTATGAGGAGTTCTTTCTAGCAGACGGCGTTCCTGCTGATGGGAGCCCCTCTGAGGGATCTTTGGGTGCCAGTTGTGCGTAGCTGGGACAGAGAGCAGCCCGCCCTGGGGAGCAGGGAGGCTGGATTTGGGCAGCTTCCTACCCACCCTGGGCTAGGAAGCAGGCGCCTGAAGGCAGCAGTTGGCTCCTGCCGCACGGGCTCGGTGCGCGCGGCCGAGGAGCGATGCTTGGGGCTGCTAAGTGCTCTTGCCGCGCGCCGCCGGCGGCCGTCGCGGCTCGAGGGTGGACGCACGGGCCCCACTTGCTGTCCGCGTGGCGAGCTGCGGCATCAGTGTTTGAGTGACTGCGTGACCGATGCGGAGGAGCTGACCTGAAGGCCGGAGCGGGCCGTGCGAGGCCGTGCGAATGCAGCGGGCAGGCCCGGCACAGGGGGACGCGGCTGAGCACGAGCCCTGTGTACACAGGGGCGCCCAGGGCAGCGAGCGGCCGTGCGGGACGCGGCGGTGCCGGGGCTGCTGCCTCCCGAGCGGGAAGCAGCCCCCTCGGGGGGCTCTGGGCCGCGGGCGCGAGCGGTTTGCGCTTCCCGCCTGAGGTCGGTCTGGGGGTGACAGCGCTTCTGGGCTTAATTCCGTTTACGGCATGACTTTCGGTGAGAGTGGGAGTCAGGAGCGAGTGTGGTGGGAAGGCAGCCGTGCCCCGCTCGTTAATAAGGCCTCAGCGTGCACATTTTTGTCAATGGGGAAACCACTAATTATCCAGAGACACCTTTTGATCGTGGAAATTTCCAGTGCAGGCTGTTAGTTCACCGTTGGACAGGGTCTCTGATAAATCAAACGGTGTGAGGGGATAAAGAGCTGGGGATTAGTTTGGTCCTGCCAATGGCATTGTGCAGGAAGGGAGAAAGTGCTTTTCTGTAGGATGGGCAGGAGAAGAGAGTGTCGGCGGTGGCCCAGGACCTGCTGGGCCACAAGGTGAAGGTCCCAGGGCCGCTGCATGGAGACCAGCATTGAGGATGGGCTCGTGATACTCATCACTGGCGTAGTTTATTCATGCTTCCTAAGCAGGATGTGTTAATAACCCTTTACACCAATTAAACAGCATCATTTCATCGGGTCTTTTTTCCTTCGTGTGTCGCAGCCGGGGTGCTCGGACCTTCTCCGGGCGCGCAGGCGCTCTGAGGGCCTCCTCTGCACGGGGCATGGCGGCGGCGCGGCCGCGTGGCCCTGCTGGCCAAGTGCTTAGCCTCAAAAAACAAGCACGTGTGGTGGTGCTTCGAGTGCTCTTTCTTCTCGTTTCTCAGCATCTTCTTAACTAGCTTCTCATACCCGCTATTGTCCGTATCCTACTCGGTACCAACATTGTGGCTTCTTGATCTCATCAGGAAGTTACCGCTCTTACCGCTGTGGCCATGGCCTCATTCAGGGGCCGACTGAACACAGAGTGGGCACTTGGATTGGCAGCAAATTGATGTTTAAATCGTAGCGTAAACGCATAGATAACCATTTTGTATTTAGTCGTCTGTTAAAATTAAATGCAACTTCAATTCTCAATAGCTCATTTCAAAATGA
>VZSG01000606.1:359811-376846 GCA_013398315.1 Nothoprocta pentlandii | reverse complement strand
CCTTCTTCCCTGTAGCATGTCTAAGCAGAGGAGGGAAAGAACGTTAATTCTTACCATGCTTGTGTGTTGTGCTGGTTTTAATTTGCTTGTTGTTTTAGCTATGGCCATTTCTTCCTTAGAGCTTTTGATTTTAGGACCCTGAGATTTCTAATTCAAGAAAAGCTGAGCATCCCAGGGCAGGTCCCCTGAAAGCTGTTACATTTAGAATATCCTAAAAATAGTTCCAAAACAAAGGTCAGACTTGTCTGCTGAAATTAAAGATGATAAAATATTAAGTATGTAAATAAAACAGCCTTTTAGGGATGCTAAGCACTTGTAAGTCTCATTGTTCTGCAGTGCTCACTGCTAAATTACATGATCTTTTCTTGGAGAGTTGAACACTGACTTGATTACAAAAAAAGGCTTCTGCTGAAGCCAGTGCTCCCTTTCGTGCTACTCATCACAGAGAGTTCTCTTAGCCCTGTGCTTAGATGTTGGTTTGATTTTCAGGTACCACAAGTTGAAACGCCATATGGAAAATGCAGCCTTGTCGCTTTCATTGTGCCTGTCTATCTGCTGTGATTTTAATTGATTTAAAAAAAATCATTTTTTAACTTGAGCCTTGTAACATTTGAGTGCATATAAAAACTAATATTAGCCCTTTTATTTTATAGGTACTAAGCCAGATGATCTACAATCAGTAATATCCTTCTTGAGAATGGATGAGGAGGATAGTCAGAAGAGAGATGATGCTGATGAGACATCACAGACCACGTTAGAGTCCCTCAGAAATGTGCCGGCAGAAAATGCTGAATGTGTCCCTTCATCCCAGCAGAAAACAAGGCCCACCGCGGGTGGAGTGTCCATGGACCTCGAAAAGAGAAGAGAAGAGAATGACACAAATGAAAGGACATCGTCAGAATCTTCAAACCCTGACGTTGCTGAAGTGGATGGGCCTGAAAATGCCTCCAGAAAAAGAAAGCTGAGTTCCTCTGAACACATGGAAGATAGTGAAAGGAAATTACAGAAGGGCCTACTTGGAGAAGCAGTTAGTTTAGTAGATGGAGCTGTAAAGAAGGAAGGAGTCACCAGCTGTCCTGGTGGTGACATATTCAATTCAAATTTGATGTGCCCGCACTGTGATTTCAAATGTGCTGATGGTGCCGTATTGAAGATTCACTGGGAAAATAAACATGCAGAAGAGGTTCCAGCTGCTCTTCCTGAAAATAAGCCTTCTTCCGAAGCAAGCAGTGTTAGCTATTCGGTTGGAAACATAAGCAATGATCTTAAAGGCAAAACATGTAATCAGCTTTTCCTCTCCTGCTCTGATAGGGAAAAACACACAACAGAAAGCCACTCTAGACAATCCAAAGAGCAAACATGCCCTCGCTGTAGCTGCGCAGCACATCACAGCTCAGCGTTACACACGCACATTCAGCAAGACGGGGAGCAATCCAGGATATTTTGCTGTGATCTTTGTGGTTTTCGGAGCGTTGAGGAAAATCTCCTGACCTCCCACTTCCTTGGCAAGACGCACGTGCGACGCCAAAACCTCGCGGCGCGGGGAGGATTTGTGCAGATGCTGACCAAAAAATCCTTTAATAAACAACAACCTACTGCAGTCAGGGAGAGGACTGTGAGAATGAAACCTGGGACCAATAAATTAAGGACAAGGCCTGCTGATAAAAAAGGACTAAGCAATGTTTGCAGTGTGCTGAAAGGCTCAAAAGAAAGCTTGTCTAAACAAAATGATGGCGCTGAAGTTGTTGAAGTGGTACCGTCTACGAATGCTGCCAGTGAAAAGCCAACTGCTGTGGCAAAGGAAATGTTACTTGCTTCCAGTGTTGAAGAAAATCATCAAATCCCTACTGGAATGCTCGCAATGCCAGGACCCTCAAAAAGCATTTTGCCTCAATCAGAACACTCTGTAGCAACCAAAAAACTAGTTAGCAGTTCAAACATGACAAGGAGATTTGATAGACTAGAACATAAAAGAAACTTTGTATTCCTGAGGACTTCATTTGGGCGAAGTAGTTCTTTTAGATTAAAAAGGCAAGTTAAAAGAAGATATAATTTGCTGGGGAGCAGTAGGAAAGGCAGGTGTGATCCTCAGAGCGAACATGTGAAGCGGATCTCCCGCACGCAGCTTAAAGCTGGCGATGCAAGGCCTACGTGGCATGCAGAATTAGAAGCACGTGATAAAAACCAAACTGCATCTACTTCAGAAATCCAAGATCTTACTCTAGATAGGTCACATACACTTCCTTCCAGCACTATGGACACAAAAAATTCTCAAATTAAACTTACAGATGATCACAGTGTTCCTCATACTTGCAGTTATTGTGGTACTGTTTTCCAGAACATAAAAAGTTTGGAATCTCATGTTGTAAAGCTTCATACAAAAAGGATCCAGTTTCTTTGTGAGACGTGTAGTTATTCCTCTCTAGTCAAGGAGGACGTGCAGCAACACTGCCAGGACAGTAAACACCAGGTGGGAGGCTGCAGATTTAGTTGTCAACTTTGTTCATTTATGTGCTTAAATGTGATAAACCTTCAAAGCCATATGAGTGCAGAGCACGGTATGTCCCACAGTTGCCCAAGCTGCCTTCTCTTTTTCCTAACGGAAGAAGAGCTGGTAAATCATCGCAGAAATGAGCAACACGATGAGCCAGCTGCTCCACTGAGTGACAGGGATCTGACCTTGCAAGTGGTAACTTACGCTGCCTTGGAGTCGAACAACGGTCCAAAACATGCAAAGGATATGGAAGTGTCAATGAAAGAGAAAACCCCAGACCCCTCCTTTTCAAATCACAGGAATGAAGCGAAGCATTCTGTCCTCAATAAAACCCAGTTTCAGTGTAAGAAGTGTTTTTATAAGACACGATCTTCCACGGTTCTTACAAGGCACATAAAGCTCCGACACGCGCAGGAGTATCACTTCCTTTGCAAAGCATGTAATCTTTACTCGCTGAGTAAGGAAGGGATGGAGAAGCATATCAAGAGGAGCAAGCACCTTGAAAATGCCAGGAAGAATAACATTGGGCTACGTTTTGAGGACTGTATCGAAAAGGTCTGTGTCGGTGTTGGTGGTATGAGAACAGTGATGGAGCCTTCCATTTCTGGGAGTGGGAATACTGACTTAGGTAAAGAAATTGTGCATGTCTCATCCTCTACTGGGGAAAATATATCAAGAAATAAAGTGCTGGTACCAGCTGATGAAAGAACTGGGGACAGTGAATTGGTTTTAGCTACTGCACCAAGGAGAGGGAGACCCAAAGGCATTATTTCTAGGACCTGCCCCCACTGTGGTCTTTTGGCCTCCAGCGTTACCAATCTGACTGTTCACATCAGACGAAAGCACAGTCATCAATACAGCTATTTGTGTAAGCTGTGCAACTATTACACGGTAACCAAGGGGGACATGGAACGGCACTGTGCCACCAAAAAGCACAGGAGTCGCGTTGAAATAGAAGGACTCGGAAAGCAGAGCTCGGAGATCATTGTTGGCCCTGAAGGAGGCAATTTCGAATCAGGAGGCAGGAAAGTTAATAGCCCCACCACTGTTTTGCATGAGCCTGTTGACGATGATAGCCACGCATCAGACGTGGAAAATCCTGTTGTAGAAAATCGGGAAGATGGCCCAGGAAACTCTGGGGTAAAAGCTGAAAATGCCTATCAGCTGCCAGATCTGGAGCACGCTCAGAATTCTTTAAGTATAAAACAAGGTCTGTTTTTGGAAGCAGCTAGGGATCCCCAAGATGGTGACCTGTGCTTGCAGCGGAGAGCAGTGGGTGCAAGTGACAACAAGTGCATTCACTGCGACTTCGTGGCCCATTCTGCCTCCTCTTTAGAGCTGCATGTGAAACGAAAGCACACGAAGCAGTTTGAATACTACTGCATGGCTTGCGACTACTACGCTGTCACCCGCAGGGAGATGATCCGGCATGCAGCAACGGAGAAGCACAAAATCAGAAGAGAAACTTATGTTTGTTCTTCTGGGGAGGAAGCAGAGACAGGGAATATCGTTAAGGAAGCCACTGCTTTGTCCCAAGAGGAGTGTCACCGTGGTCCAACAGAGTTAGAAACTGGTTTAGATGACACAAAATGTGCCAAAGATGAAGCAGAGGATGATCATAGGAGTAAAAGCTTAACCGAGGGTTCTGGCTTAGATGAAACTGCCTCTCCAGAAATGCCTCAAGACGGCCATTCCCAGAATACAGTAGAAGCTGAACTTGAAGGGGAAGCTAAAAATGGAGGCAAAAGTAATTTTTGTGAAGTGCTCCAGCAGGTTCCTCAGAAGGACCAAGTTGCTGCGCTCCATAAGGAGGTCTCAGTTAACGAAGCAGGTGCTCAGCGGGATCTTCAGGAGAGCGGCCGTGCTCAAGGGCTGCCCCACTCAGACAACGAGTGCCCTGCAGGAAATCAGGAGGGATCAGGTGACACAAACGTGAATCCAGGAACAGGTGAGGAAAGCCTGGAAGCAAGCGGAGAAAACCTTGGAGTAGAATGTAGAAACACAGACGTTCTGGAAGAAATACACCTAAAAGAAAAGAATCCCCCTGGGCTAACTCTTACGGAAACAAGTAGTGCGGTAGAGCAATCAAATGTTGCTGAAAACACTGGGGAAACGGTACAAAATACACATAGATTAGAGGGTGACAGAAGTTTTGAAGAGGAGCCTACTGGGGAGGAGGAAGAAGCCCTTATGGAAGCACAACATGAAGCAGAAGTAACTATAAATAACAGTGTTTGGGAGGCAGATGGCTCAACAGCTGAGGGCATGCAAGGGAGCAGAAACGAGGCTTTGGGAACCGTTACCAGCGCTGATGATAAAGGAAAGACACTGCCGAATTTTGGCAAGTTTGATTCTTCTATAGTGCGACTGAAGAGCCACCAGGACGGGGAGGCCACGGAGCAGGGCGCGGAAGGGCAGGTGCCAGCGGGAGGGCAAGGTGGCGAGCTGGCCGCGAAAGCCGACGCGTGGCCGAGCGGCGCGCGGAAGAGGAAGCCCGAAGGGATTTCCCCCGGGGAATCGACGCGCATTCGCTGCGATGACTGCGGCTTTCTGGCAGATGGCTTGAGCGGACTGAATGTTCACATAGCCATGAAGCATCCTTCAAAGGAAAAGCATTTTCACTGCTTGCTCTGCGGGAAGTCGTTTTACACGGAGAGCAACCTGCACCAGCACTTGGCCAGTGCCGGGCACATGCGGAACGAGCAGGCGAGCGTGGAGGAGCTGCCCGAAGGAGGCGCCACCTTTAAGTGCGTTAAGTGCACGGAGCCCTTCGACTCCGAGCAGAACCTCTTCCTCCACATCAAAGAGCAGCACGAGGAGCTGCTGCGCGAGGTCAATAAGTACATCGTGGAAGACACGGAGCAGATAAACAGAGAGAGGGAGGAGAATCAAGGCAACGTCTGCAAGTACTGCGGGAAGTTGTGTAGAAGTAGCAATTCCATGGCCTTCCTAGCTCACATTCGCACCCATACAGGTATGGGAATGCTCCCCTTGCAGCCCCCCTCTGTCAAACGGAGTGGCTTGTGCTGCTGGTCTTCTTCTCCTTGTTAATCTCATAGCCATTTCCCGTGAAATAGGGAATTTCCTACAGCCTGGCAAACCGCTGGTGAAATGCAAAGTCACCCAGGTATCAAGTATGGGAAGGAGTGTGAAGGTCTAGCGATGAGACAGCAGAAACTGTGAGAGCCTTGTGAGCACAGCTGTCCTGCTGCCCTTCGCCCCACGCAGGGAGACTGCCTTCCCTTTATCCAGCCCTTTGTTCCTCAGCTCCTGTCATGAAGCAGTGCTGGATCATTATAGGAATTATATAGGAATCAGTCAGAGAACAAGTCCTATTGTTCCTATCCGATTCCTATTCCAAGTTAGCTGCGCTCTGCAACTTTCTCATCATTCTCTAGAGTCTAAGTAGTTTATTTCAGTTCAGTTCAGTTGCACTTTTAGCATCGTGTAATGCTTCCAGATAGTCATTTGCTATTATATCTCTCCCTAAGAAATACAAATTATGGGCATCCAGACTCTTCATAGAAATAAGCTTTGGGCATTGGAATAGGTCAGTCTTTTTTAGCAGGTAGGGTGTAGTGTCGATGTCGTGCACAGGCATGTAGCATCTGATTTTGTTTCTGTGCTAGTTATGTTTTCAATTCCCCTTTATGTTTAATTTTAACTGGAAAATTTAAAAACATTTTTTGGTAGAAAAATGCATAAGCTGCAGTTCTAAATTTATGTAAAAATTCACTGCGATGTTTCTATAAACCTGCCATACATTCTTTATTTTAAATAGACAGCTTTTCTAAATCACTGAGCTCTGCTTAGACAAGTGGTGTCTCCATGGCTGAATTTATGAGTGGATTTGAATAATAAATTCACATTTCAATGAACATATTTTCATTAAAACTGTAAGGTTTATTTTACTGTACTTTTAAATAATGGCTTATTATGGAAGCTATAGTTTAAATTCATGCAGTATTTGAAACTTAGTGCATGGTTACAAGGAAGAGAACAAAAAGGTAAGAAAAAAGAAACATAAAAGAAATGGTAATTTGTGGCATAATCCTAAAATAGTTTTTTGAGTTTTTGTAGAAAGGCAAGGACATGACTGGACAACAAAGTTTAACATTAATCGTGAGGAACGAACGCACACATTGTATTTCACATCTTTCAATGTGTTCTCCTATAACCGCAGTATTCATGTGTACCAATAATTCACACGCTTTATACTTCCAGCCTGACTTCTATCTCGTCAATAATGTGTTTATCCGCCCAGTTGCAGCTAATATGTAATGTTAAATGCCCTGTGAAGCCTTGGGAGGGACATTCGTGTTCACATGGTCGGAACAGCTCTGTGAGCCCTTAATATGCCCTCTTATGGCAGATAAAACTGAATAAAACTGAGGGGAAGATGCTAATGGAGCTCGCTTTAGAATTCTTTATGCAACTGTCTGGTCAAGACATGTTGCTTATAATTGATGTGTCCATTACTTGAATTCTCTTGTAATTATAGTCAATAAGTCTTGTAAATGTGTTAAAGCTCACTAAAAGCATACAAATTCAAGAACAGAGTAAGGCTAATAATTTAAAATAATCAATGTAGGCATTTCAGCACTTAATTTCCCTTGTGTGTTGATAGCTGATCATTCTTAATCCATTAAGATTTATTTAGTCGTTTACAATGCAAAATAGGTTTGCACTGGTCACTTGTGCCATTTGAAAATGTCCACCAGGTTAAGTGCAGAATGTAGTCCATTAGTCTTCCTTGACTATATGTATTAATTGCATTTAAAATCAAGTTAATGTGGATGTGAAAGTGAGGTAACTATCAATATATGACAAAGCAACCCTACTTACATACCTTACATCATTGATTGTAACATTTAGTAAAAGTTAGTGTACTTTTTTTACATCTTGTGTGTAGGTCTTAGCACAGAGTATATTTGTATTGTGCTTTGGCGGGGCCCTGCACATGCAAAGCAGGAACAGGAGACATTTAATTTTGCAAGTCACTTTCGATGGTGCTGTTGGAGGGGATAGAGAAGGGCTGCAGAACAGGCGTTAGTCTGTGCTCTTCCCCCTTAAATGATTTGCTTTTCTGATTCTGTCCTGATAAGCTCTGCCTACTCACATGAAAAAGTAATGCGGAGACTTTTGTCAACAGTGAATGGGAAGAAGTTTCTCTTCTGGTCTCTGTTTTCATAGTTTGGCAATTTTCCTAGGTGTTTTATATAATTTTTTTCTTCTAAGCTGCATGACAATGGTTGAAAAAGAAAGAAATGGGTTTGGGTTATTGGGAATGGTGGTGGAGACACAGCAGCCAGGCAGCCTGACGGCGGCCAGGCAGAGGAGGGCAATGTTTCCAGCCTGTGTTACCTACCTAAACAACACCAGGTTGGTTACAGGAGGAGAACTACAGTCTGCTTTCCCATAAATACGTTTTTACATAAATGTCTGTATATATGTCTGTAACTGCATATGACTTCCTGGGTTTTATATTAATTTGAGTAATTGGTGATGGGAATTTGCGGGGGAAGGGAGGTGCTAATGCTGGAAAGATGCAACTAATGATTGCCCGTAAGAGAAACGGACTCTTTCAAAATACCTTTAAATAATGTACGAGATTTTCATGTTGCAAATGAAAAGGAAGCTTTGCTAGAGAGGAGATAACAAGCAAGTCCATCACATATTGACAAGTGAAAATGAGGAGGTGTAAAGAAAAATAAAAGGAATAGTAGAGGTGGAAGACTTTTTAGTTTGCAATTGATGCAGGTCCCATAAACTTAATTAACAATCAACATCTGAGGCAAAATCACCTGCAACTGCAGCATCCCTGTTTAGTTTCTCATCAGTTTCCTCAAGTAATGGAATTTTCATCCAATGCAAGCCTAGTACTGTGGTATGTGCCTCCCCACATGCTAAGCCTGGGTGGAAGCAGGACAGGGATGTCTCGGCAGGTGCCTGGGCTTTGCACTGGGCCTGGGCTGGAGGCTCCGCCGTGCGTGCGGGTGATGGTGGTTCTGCTTGGCCCGAAACTGAGGCGGTGATCTCATTTTTTTCCTTTTAATTTAGGTCTCGATGTCTTAATGCAAAATTAGAATTATTATATTCGCTTATCTGTGGAAAAAAAAAAAAAAAGAAACCACAGCATGATTTTGTCCTGCCACTCCTGAACTCTGAAATTTAGTCTAATTTCTTTTTTTTTTTTGTTTCATTGTTAAGGGCCATTTTATTATTGCTGCCATCACAAAATATACACCCTGTTTCCATGCCATAACTCTTGGGTGAAGTCATTTTGTTTTGGTTGAAAGATGCTATATTAAAAGTGTTTTTTTTTTTTTCTAGTTAACTAAGAGCCAGCTACAAAGCCCATAGTATCACATTTTACAGAGTTTACGAGAAACCACTCAAGTTTGTGAAAACAAAAGTATGGCTAATAAATGGAAAATTGCTTCGATATCGTTTCAAATAACCTTTTGGTACATGCAGATTTTTGCCCTGTTAGCTCAAGCTTCAGTGCAGCACCTTCTCCCGAAATAGAAAGTCTCCCTTGGTTTGTTCCATCCAAGAACAAACAGGAAGCCATGTGGCATCAGCAGCCTGATGATCGTTTCAGGTGGGAAGTGCGGGCCTTGCATCTCCATGGCATGGTTTAAAGGGAGATGTTAACAGATACTCAGCCCCCAGTATCAGGTGGGCCGGGGAGCGAGGTGAAGGCCGCCAGCGAGGTGAAGGCCGCCGTGGTTTTCGCTGAGAGCAGTGAGCAGAGTTAACGCCTTCCTGCATTGGCAGCACCGCAGCCGCCCCCGGCCCCAGCCACGGGCTTTCCACCCAGCAGGCATGTGAATGGAAAACAGGACAGGTTTGCGTGGAGGCCCTGCGGGACACCTGCAGGAGCCGAATGAGGAACAAATTTACAATTTAATCGGAAGGAGAGAAACTAAAAGTACATGGGGATGAATCCACACGGTGCTTGAATGCCGTGATGTAAAACAGCAGTATGAACACGATAGTTTTTTAAAAAATAAATCGTCTCTGACCTTGATATTGTTAATTGTGTAATTGGTCTTGAAGATCACAAGTTAAAACATCGACTTTAATACTCCTTTATTTAATGCAAAGATCAGCGCTGTTTTATTTGCGTGGGTCTCTCTGTAGTATGCAGTGTTGATTTGAAATGTCACCAAATTAATGATTAATATAGTTTTATCAGGATCATTTAAATAAACTGGGATTTTTTTTAGTGTGATTGATAGAATGTGATTGCTGTTAGCTGCTGCCTCAACCTGCTTTTGACATTTAAACATATAAAGCTGACTAGATATAACCATTCAGGTGCTAAATATATTTTACATCTACTTCCAACAGTAGAAATGGAAGTATTAAGAGATCTGGCTTCATTGTCATTGAACTGTGAAATATTCAACCTTGTCTGCCCGTGCTTAGTACTGTTGACTTTTTTATTTCAGTTAGAAGATTAAAATTAAATGCTTCATTTTTCGTCAGCTTTTGGGAATTAAATTGAAATTTAAGACTCTAAAATTTTTTACTAAGATCCTCAATTTCACCAGTGGATTCTTGGAGGATATTCGGTTTTCAAGGGCACCGCTCAAGGCTTCATTGATCAAGTATGATATACTGTAACATTTTTCTTATCAGAGCTCTTTATGTATATTTATTAAAGTTCACATATTTCATATTATGCTTAACTGTATTGGAAGAAGTGCTTCACAAAACATATACTAAACATAATACGGAGAATCTGTGAACATATTGTCCTTATTTTTAACTGCAATTCCATGATTTTGATTTATTGGTTTAAGGATTTACTGGTCAGAAAACTGGAAAGTGCAGCAGCATACTTTAAAATAACGTTGCTGCGTAATAACCTAGGTACTGACACGTGCCAAATTTAACTATTACAGCAAAAACGCATTTTTTTCCATCTTCAGTAGAGGGCTACTGTTGAATATGACAAATTGTTTGACTTTTGCCAAGCTGATGTGATGCAAGAAATAGGTTGGTAAAACTTCCTTGGAGAAATAATTTTAGAATTCTTTGGTCTGCGCTAGACATTTAATATTAAAGTTTGTTCTTGAAATAAATAATAGCCAAAATGTCAATACTTCTGGTTTGCAGAATAATCATAAATTCTTGACCATAAAACAGTCATAAAGGCATAATATTTTATCCCCTGTATATTCATACATTGCATGTCATTACAATAGCTAGGTGATGAATCATTTTCTGTGTGTGACAGAACAATTCTGAAATACCAGTGCTAATGTGAAATCTATTCAAAGTCAGAAGACTTGTAAAATTACTTTACTTTAAACATACTTGCTTAAAAAACAAGTGTGTTTTGCCGTTTTCACCAGCATCAAGCCACTTTAAAACCATTACTTGAATTTCAGTGGTTGAAGGAAGGAAAAAAAAGAAATGTACAGCAACTTCTGTGATCTCACTGAGAGGCTATATTCCTAGCATATTGTCTTCTCATTTTAATACTCTTTTTAAAAAGTAAATTATTATTAAAAGTGAAGCAAGTAGCTTGGGTGCTCTTGAACATGAGGAACCTCTAATGAGCAATGTACATAGACTGGCTGTGTCCCCAGAGTTATAAATTCATGTACGAGAGACTATTTTTTTGTTAGGCAAAAATCTCAAACAGGTTAAATGGGGGATAGGCTTTTTTAAAGGTTATATTTTTCCCAGGAATTCTTACTTCTTTAACCGTGGGTAATATATTATTCTAATTCAACTCATATCTTATGCTAAATTTTACTTAGGATCAAAGCCATTCAAGTGCAAGATATGCCACTTTGCAACAGCTCAGCTCGGAGATGCCAGAAACCATGTCAAGAGGCACCTTGGGATGAGGGAATACAAGTGTCATGTCTGTGGGTGAGTAAATTGAAAGAGTTTCCACCATGGTTAACCAGAAGAAGAGTGCAGGATATGCATTGTTTCAGAATTGAAAACTGTGATGTGAGCAAGAGTGGCTAAAATTATGCATGCATATCCTCCTTTCCATTGTTATGGTAAATTCCTTAAATACAGTTATGACATTCTTTTCCCACTTCTAATCCTGCACTGAAGATGAGCAATTTTATGGGCTACAAGGTCAATTTGAACCTGTAATCTGTAAATTGACTAAATTATAGGATGTTCATTCACATTGCCAGGGAGAACTGTAAATTCCATTTAAAGCCATAAAAAATATATAATATAGACTTTACTGTGTGGGTTTTTTTTTTTCTTTTGCTATACTGTTATAATTTTAGTACCATTAACAGATTTCTGGACTCCATTAGGGTTTTCATTTGTTACAAAAACACAACAGTAGACTGATTTTCAAACAAATGGATCTAAAATATTGCAGGCTTAAGACTTCAAAAATAAATTGAAGCCTTTTACGTACGTTTGTGTTCCTGTTTGTTACCAAAACCAAAAAAATCTTGTTTTTCTTTTTTACTTAATAGTTATTTCCTCAGAAGGATCGTTCATAATGTTTAATTGTCCTTCAAATGTGTTGCGTTTAATAGGAAGCATTGAGACTCCTTAATGCAAAACTAATTAATTTAGCAGAAATGTTTAAAAGGTTTTAAAATGCCATGGCATATATGGTACATCATAGGACATTCAAAGTTGGATTTTAATACCCTAGTTCTGATTAAAAATATATTTTAATGTTATTATGCTAGAGAAATTAACTAATATATGCATCATATAAAAAGACTCCACTCAAACCTATGTAACCTGCTGTAACGGTCTTATAGCTAATGCGTAGAACAGCACAAGTTCAATTAGATAATGCAGTGCACACATGAATGGTGTGGTGTGATGTTGGGGATATTATTCAGCAGGAGGGTTTTTTAGCATACACTTGCTATCCTGATCCACCGGAGGACAAAGTGGGTTACACATTTTAAAGGACAAGGAATCTTCAGCTGGGAGACGCAGTCGAGTGATTTTCACTGATTCATCTCTCTGTTTTCCAAATAATTTTGCATGCAGCCTCATGAGATACTTTGGATGCTTTTACTCACTTAAGAAAATTAATTGCTGACTGCTTGAAAAACAAATTAAAAATATATGAATCTAATTCTTAAGCCCATGGAAGATCAGTAGTAGAATGACTTCTGCTACTCTTTGTTTTACAGCATAATTCAAGTTTAAAATGAACATTATGTATAGTAGCCTTTTTTTTTTAATCTTATTCTTTACTGTATCTGACCTACTGCAGAGGGTTTAGTGTGGGAGACAGTTAACAACTGCAGATCCACAAAACTGTTTAGTGAAGGCTAGGCTGTTTTCTTTAGAAGCTGTCAACAAACTTGACAATGGTTCTTTATTCAGTTTCCTTTTAATTTAAACAGAAAGAAAAGTCATTTAATTCTATAATCATAAGAGAAAGAGTAAAAAATAGTTAACATGGTGTCTTATAAAAAGAGAATTAACATGATTAGGTTTTGGCACATTTTCTTATTTTTTCAAAACCTCATTCCTCACTTAAGAATTGACATTTTCTTAGAATCTGTCTCAGAAAACACGACTGGGTTGTAGTATGACTGTACTACAATAGGGAGCAAAACACGTGTACTATTGGAGCTGCGAACTTGGATGTTAGTGGCTTAGCTGAGCTGATTACATGGAGTGTTGCTGAGGCTTTGCTGGTCGCAGGTATGCACCTTCTACTGTTGTGCAATACTGTGTTCCCAAATGAAGCAGTGCTCTTCAGACGTGATAAAACAATCAGCTAAAGACAGTACCTTCTACTCTGGTTTACATACAGTAAAGTTTAGTCCTTTTGCAGTTTAAGTAATCACTCTATTTCTCTTAATATGCACCAAATATGCGTTTGAAGAATTATGTCTTAGCACTGATTTAACTGGAAAAGACATTTTTGTGCTGTAGCTAACAGTCCCGAAGAATTGCACTGAATCTGAAGAAAAAGGCATAACCAGCAGTTTGAACTGGAGTCCAAATAATGAATATGCCATCCTTAAATGTGGAAAAAGAGAGAGAGAAAAAAAGTCTAATAGCCTGTGCTGTATTTCTGCTGTTTTAATTGAAAAGATAGGGTAGTGGGCAGGTTAAAAAATAAAAGTAGCAACGTAAAAAAAAATTGCTGGGATTGGCTATCGGATTAGTGGCACTACAGAGCATTGGTACATTAACACCACTGACAATGTCAATTCATTATCATTGATGGCTAAATAATCTTAGAAATGCTCAGTGGACCTATTAGTTCCTGAACATAAGCAGCTCATGCTGCATTTCTTCATTAGCTTTAATTGCTATAAATTTTACCTTTTTAAAAATCATGCTTTAAAAGGTGAAGTGATCTTTCAGGAACATTAACTCTGTAATTTTGTCACAAACAGAAGGTCCTGCACTATGTTTTCTTTTCTGCAGTAGTTAATATTCTATCCTCTGACTTTTAGATTCATAGTAATAAGCCCTCTGCTAGTTGTGAGGATAAATTACGTTTCAAAAGCTTTTGAATCTGCTAGGATACCTTTTAAAGGTGAAATGTCAGTGGAACATTGTGCATTGTGGTTTTAGTCTCTAAATACTTGTTTTTTTTAATAAATTCTCCAGCATTTTTTGTTTAAGAAAAAAAAGCCATACCCGTTCTGCTCTGTTGGAGGAAGGGGTTGCTATGTCTAAAATTTTGCAAATGTTCCTTGTACTTATATGATACAAAGTAAACAGTATGTAATTCGCTTAGTTGTTGGAAAAGGCAGCAATTTAGCCGTGTTGTCTTATTGTATTAATTGAAGTTCAGGGTTTGTTTTTCTTCAGCTGCACAGCAAAAACTACGTGACATAGAAATTGGACACCACCAATGTTCTAACATTTGGAATAAACCGTCTGCTACTCATTTCCTTATCGCAGATGTGTGTTAATTGTTTTCTTTTCCATACCCATGGCTGTAAAATATATCCCATTATTTCAGAGGTAATATCTATTTTCTGGGAGTAGCAAACTGCTACATATTTGAATTTAATTTTCGAAAGTCTGACTCTGAAATTGGCTGATACCCTGGGTTAGATAAGCAAATCTTGGTTGCCCAGCATTTAAAATTTTTGTTTCATTTGCGAAGTGGAGTGCAGTGAAAAGGCTTATCATGCACTTTTCAAATTTTATGCCTCAGGTAGAACATAAAAAATGCATTGTTCTGCACTTCAGATTTTGAGCAGAATTTATAGGCAATGTATGATTTAAAAATGCATCTACTGTCCCTTTGCCTTTTGCTTGCATTTGCTTTCAGAAACAAAATTTGGGGCTATAGTTAGATGTTTCAACTAAGAGTGGAAGCTTCTTTGTTTTTTCCCTCTCTTCTTTCATTGTGACTTAAAAAAATCTACTGAAGAAGATGGGTGTAAGGTAGGTTTCGATGTTTAAGAAAATTTTTAGTATTTTAAACATGCACATAAACGTTTATTACTACATTTATGAAAAAATGCCAGGACATTTGTATTAATGTGTTCATTATGTTGATTTCATATGTAGTAAAGTGTTTTAAAGATCCAAAGTATGTATTTGTGTACACAAGGAAAATTGGAGGGGGTGGGAAAGGTCTTTTTCTGTCTTACTTTCTTTCCTTCCCCCCCCCCCCCATACTGCTAATGTAGATCTTTCCTTTGTGTACGTGTGTGATTTTTGTGGGGTTTTTTTTTGTATGCATGTGAATAAGGGTGTCCGTTTGTTTTCCTGTTAATTGGTCCTCACTGTTGTGAAACTCCTTTTCCTAATTAGATTCTGGACATGTTAGAAGGAGTTCTGCTAAATAAGTCTTCTGTTGAAGTGTGGGTTTTTTTTTGTTGTTTTTTTTTTATATTATTACTACTTTTAATAAGCCTCATGTAAACAACCGTTGAAGAACTATGGTGTCGTAAGCATGAAAATTACTTCACATTTCTTCACTTTTGCCATTGCTAATGTTAAGGATAGTCTGGTGATCTTAATCAGTATAAAGTTCAGTGTTTTAGTGACACTGGTTTCTTTGAGAATATCTAAATAAAAGTACTAATATATATTCAGCATATTAGTTAATATATCCTACTACTTTATTGGTAACGGTGTGCTTTGACCAACTCCATCAAAAACATTGTCTGTGCTCTGTGGTTATGTGTTTTTTTTCCAAAGGTTTTTCACATTTCCAGCTTTATTTTCAACAGACTACTCTTAATGTCAGGCTACTTTTAGTGAAAACCTTCTCTTAAGATTGCTTTTAGCAAGCAAAAAAGGAGTTATTCATAAATTTATTGGTAAGAGCAGGAAAAACATTGTATTTTCAAGGGTATCTTAATGTACTGTAGTGTACATTAATTATTTATGCTTGTGCAGTTTGGGAAATCTTAAATAGAAAGTTGCTACTCCAGTAAAACTATTTTTGTGCAGCATTACCTAGTTTTTGTGCATTAGAAGGGATCTCTGTGTAGATGATTATAATGTCACTTTCTGACCTTTGCAGCTTGAATAATTGTAAATCATTGCTTCATAACGTGTCAGAGAATGTCTGTACTAGGCAATTAAATGGCAGAATATAATAGACCAAATTATTGCCTGTCATGTTTTCAACAACACAGTTAGTATTTGAGTTACACTTAATCATTACGTGCATTAGCAACTTCATTGGAATCCAGCTTCAGGCTGAGCATGAAATACATTACATTATTTAAACCTCTAATGGTAGAAGTCATTTATTTGTGTTGAAGTGTACAACATGCAGAGTTTCATAAAGCAAGGAACACTTGAGAGCTTAATTTATCCAAATCAAAGTCTAAATGCAGATAAACACAAGTGGCAAAAATTAGTAATTTTTATAGGCTGGAAATATTTAAAAATACATGGTTGTGGGTAATTGTAGGCAGCAGGAATAAATTAAAATCACTATTTTTAGTCAGCACTGAGAACTAACGCCGCTGTATACCTAAATCATCAAATACACCATGGAATTGCAGTTCTGACTGAACAATTAATTACAAACATCATATCTACAGATGTGTCCAAGCAAAAAATAGATATTTGGTTCAGCTGGTTAATTTAAAGCTATGCCTGTGTTAGATGCCTACTCCAGATGCCGACATCCTGAGTTTCTCTCTTTGCTCTTTGGTGCTGTCGTATGCTTTTTGCCTGCATTGACTTCGGTAGCAACCATTAGTTAGTCCTGTACCACTATTCCCACAGGCTGTAGAATAAATCCGGAAAATACTAGAGAAGTATGCTGAGGAAGGCAACGCGTGTTACATTATGTGGCAATTTCTGCTCAGTTTTCTATCGCTGTGTTGGATTTGCAAACTAGACCTTCAGCACACCCCCTCTATTTTTACCATTTGAGAAAACTACTTGAAATGGAAGCAATTTACTTTTATTCTGCAAAGCTCCCAGCATCTTTAAACGGCAGGTAGGGATGCTGTGATGCGCTGGGAGCTGCTCCCTGGCCTGGAAGGCTGCCATGGAGTTAAAGCAAGTGCTGACGTGGAGGAACTGGGCAGGGGCCCTTCCGTTTGTGCCCTGTATTACAAATGAGGCAGCAAAGTC
>VZSG01000606.1:349811-354811 GCA_013398315.1 Nothoprocta pentlandii | reverse complement strand
CTCTACTTATAGAATATGATAGGTGTTCATTACCGATAATTAGAGTGTTTGGAATCAATTTGTGCTTGTTTTCCAAATCAGTCCTCTAAGCGCTGGAG
Source organism: Nothoprocta pentlandii (assembly GCA_013398315.1). Classification (NCBI taxonomy): domain Eukaryota; kingdom Metazoa; phylum Chordata; class Aves; order Tinamiformes; family Tinamidae; genus Nothoprocta; species Nothoprocta pentlandii. Next base: position 354,713 of record VZSG01000606.1, on the reverse strand, counting down.
TGAATATAATTGGTGAAAACAAAAGTAGTTAGCTCAGAGCGTTGGCACTGACTTGGATGAAGGTACAAAAATTTCAAAGGGATTGAGAGGGCAAAAATACCCTAACTAACTTATCTTTTAGCAGAGCAGCTGGGAATAAAGGCAGCAATTGATATTGCACTGGATCATATTTCTGGGGGCTGCATTTGTTGAGAAATGTGTAGCCCCACTTACATAAAAGATAAATAGAATCTCCTACAACCTGCCGAGCTGCTGTGGCTCAGCACATTATTGTTCCAGCTTGCTGAGCCTTACAGAGCAGGAAGGGGATGCAGAAAGGGATTTGAATAACATTGCAGTTCAGAAAGAGATTCATAATTTTAGTATAATCAGCATGTTGGTCTGCCTCGTAGTGACAGGCTGAGGTTATTTCTCAGAGACTGTTCTGTGAAATAGGTCATTAAAACTAGAAAGCCATAGAGAGAAAATGGATGCAAAGTTTCCATAAGACTTGCGGCCCCTCTGCTTCTAGCATCTCCTCCTGTTTCTGAGGATGTCTGAACGCTGTGGGCACAATTATGGTCTTTTGTTAATTAATTGCGTTAATCCTGTGTAATTTAATGAATCAGAACTAGGTTTTACAGTTGCTGTGTTTCATGTAAGAATGACAGTGGATTGTTTTTAAGCAATTCTAGCAAGGTACAAACTCGTCTTTTGGAATTCTGTAGTAAAAAGTGGATTTTTAAAATGCCAGTAAAACTGCAGAGCACTTCAGCTGTATTCTGGCTTCATCAAAGGACGTGGTACAGATGACTTCAGTAGCTCCAAGCTTTCACCCTGCCTCCAAATTTATAATGGTCTGTTAAAAGATAAAGGCAATTTTAAATGTTATTGCTGTCTATAAACAGTTATTCTCTTCAGCAGGTTTTGAAAATTTGTGAGAAATGGTCAATTGTTTGACATTCAATGTTGTTTGTTCAGCAGCCTTTTATATTTCAGGCGTATCTTTTAATACTGAACCTTAACAAGAAGGGCACTACTTCCCATGTAGTGTTACCCGGGCTGGATGAACTGTCATATCATTTATTGATTCCATAGCCAGTTATCTCACTGAGATGTCTTTTATAAAAACTGCTGATAGCGTTTTGGAAGAAGGAGGCAAAAAAGGCTATTCTACCTAGCAATTCAGTATATGAAATACTGAGAAACCATAGCTATGCAGAGATGCAGTTATTTTTCATTTTGTTGCCTTAAAAACAAGTGATACGTTGGCCTTTTTTTTTTTTTTTGATATTTTGAATATTTTTTCCACTTTTTTTAAATGATTCATTGAATAATATAAGAGGTAGTCACTTTACATCCCCAACTTATTCAGCGTAGGCTTCATCAACACAGGGCTGGATCTAACATAGTACTAGTTATTATAGTAATTACTGTAGCACCTTCAAAAGCAGGTAATAGCAGCTGTTTGAGGAGGCTGCATGAAAGGCTGAATCGGACACTCACTGAGTAAACTTTCCTGATGGGAAGCTGCTGCTTTTGGTTTTGTTTCTTTTTTACCATCTTCTCATGACAGTAGATGGTTGGTTTATGCTCTGAAGCGTGAGGATATTTATCTTCTTAGAGACTTAATGGGGCTGGTTGAAGTTGTTACTGCCCCATCTGCTCACTACCCGTTCCGCCTACTGGGATCGTTCATACAAATTCATCCCCATTTGTTGTTTAAAAAAACAACAGAAAAGTTTTGTCAATGAGAGCTCATCAGTGTCGAGAGTTTAATCTGGCTGAATTTGCTGAACTGAAGTTTTATTGTTTATACATTAACTAATTTATTCCATTAATGGTCTTTTGTGAGTGACCTGCCAAGAAGTTCCCCATTGAAATTATTCAGTTATGTTCCACTTTATTGAGGAGCAGTTTGTCTTTTGGAGGAATTGTGCTAAACTTCTGAAGTTTAAAAGGGGAATTTTAGAGAAGAACCGTTCAAATTTTCAAATGTGGCATTGCTGATTTGAAGATACATTGGAGCAAATCCTTCCAACCTCAACCACTCTGTGATTCGGTGAAATCTTTGAACGTAGTGGTTAAATTGCAGGCACAACTGAAGAGACCTTAGTTGATGGCAAAGCCAGTTCTCTGCTGACTTGTTCTGTGTAGGAGTGTGGACTTTATTCTATGCTGGCTTCCTCTGAGCCTTAGAGGTTGAGTTGTGCAGGGGCTAGTCATATACCAAGGTTGTAAACTGTGTGTGTGTATTTTGCAAATTTACCAGTAATTTGCTCTAGCCCTTTGAATTCCACCTGTATCTGCCCCTAATCAGCTGTAGTTGCAGTTTTTTTCCAGAAGGCAGTTCCAGAAGCAACTCATAAGATTCAGACCATTGTGCTTCCCATCTTGGATTGCTCTTCTATTTGCGAAGCTGAAACCTTGGTGCGCTTATTTTGGTGTGCTAATTTTACTCAAGGCAGGTAGATTAAATCTTGTGTCCATTTCAAGGCCCAAATGCAGCAGAAAACATGTTTCTGCTACATTAATGGATAACATGAACCCTTAGGATACGTGCAGTACTTGGAGGAGACTTTTGCTATGTAAGGCCAAAATGCGTAGTGGATGGAGAGAAATGCAGGCTCGTGCTGTAGCCCAGGAACCCCCACCTGACTGGAGTCATGTTGGCCTGAAGCAGCTTTAAGAGGGGGACAGAAGGATCTCACAGTGACTATTACCCCTTTTCCTCCTTCGTAACTTTATACCTGTCCCAGCCTCCGACTCTGTGTCGGGGTATTTGTGCAGAAAGTGGGCGCTGCGCTCCTGGGATCGAGCGAGGCTCTCCCCCAAACAGGCTCTTGGGAGCCACATCAGGTCACGGCATCCACAGCGGGGCTCCCGACCCCCGGCAGTGAAACTGCCCGGGAAGCAGCGTAGACACCCTCCAGCTCAGCCCTCTGCCAGGGCCCGGAGGGGAGCGGGGCCACCCTTCCCACGGGGACTCCTTTTTGTTCCAAAGGGAAGGACATGGAAGCTTGTTACTGCTATGTTGTATGTACATGGTGATTAATGCAATATATAGTCCTACATTTATAGATCGATCAAATTATGTAATTGGATTTGCTTTTGAATATATATTCAATAAGCAGTATTTTTGTTTCAGTGAAAACGCTTGCTATTATGCACTTCAGACAATGCAAATCCAGCCATCATAAGATAAAATTTCACTGTATCTTTCAAACTGTATATGCATTGCTGTTGTTGGAAGTATTCTGATATTTCAAAAACATGCTTACCAAATGAATGAATATATTTTTGACTTTGTTTAGCCTATGCTGGCTGTGAGAGATCCTCCTTTCACAGTATTAATAGCACCTAACGCTGCTCATTTTTCTGGCGCGTGCAAAGCAAGCTCGGCTCCTGGGCAGGAACATTGTCTTAAGCATTTGCTCTATCTGTTCATTCCAGTAGATGGCTACAGCTCACTACCAAATTGTGGCCATAATAGATTTTTTTACAGTAAGTAAATCAGAAGATGAAGGTTGAATTACTATAAATGAGTTGACCTGTACATTTTTCTTATTTCATGTGCCTAGTCATGCACTGTTTGCTATTTTTCTAAGTACACCTTTTAAAAGCTGCAGAAAAATGTTATAATGCTCCTTTTCCTGCTAGCCAAGGCTTTATAATATAAATATGACTCTTATTTCTGTTACAGTTTCCTAGTACTTCTAATTGTGCATGATTAGAAGGGTGCTTATAACATTCAAATACAGCAAGAATTGAATTGCAGTAAAGCTGTGTGTTAGTTTTATGAAAGTGGACACTTCCAGAGCCCCAACAATCCTTTTATTTTGTTACTCTTTTTAGGCATTTTAAATGGAAACTGGCCGTTTATCACTTGCTTTTGCCAAGTTGACTTTAGCTTTATTGAAGCAGATGTTTTCTAGAAAGCCTCTTCAGTGTTAAGCATGAAGTGGTGACTTTAACACAAATGAAAGTTTGTTTATACTTCCATTTTATTTCTCCGTAGTTTGTAGGGTTTTATCTGAATTTCTATCCAAATCTCCTTTTTTCTCTGCCTTTTTTTTTTTTTTCTTCCTTTCTTTTTTTTTTTCCTAAAACGATTTGCATACAACTAAGTTGATACAAAGGAATTTTCTAAGCTGCTGGAAGAAGCACTTGCTCCTGAAAGGCCAGTGCTTAGCGGTTCACAGAGTGAATTCTTTCAAAGGTATATGAGGCTTTTGTACTGTAGGAAGCAGCCCACAGCACAGCCCTGAAATATTAGGCATGCCTCTTGCCATTCTCAGAAGGAGCTCTTCAGGATTCATCATGTAAACCAGAGGGTATTTTATTTTAATTTTTGGTGAGAAGGAAGTATTGAAGATGACTTTTTTTGTACTCGTATTTGCTGTTACCACATCTCTCTCATTTTAGGGTATTATTCCCTTTTTTGTCTTACAACAGCTACAGGCTGAGCACAGCAATTTAAGGTGCAGATTTTTTGTTATTTTACAAATGAAAGGGCCATTTTTTGCATTAAGTGCTATGCTGTACTATTGCAATTTTAGGTCCCTTTGCAATCAACTGCCAATTTATATAGCTGGCTACAACTGCTTAATCTATTATTAATAAGCAGTGCTACTGAGCTGTGCAAATGATAAAAACGGTACCAGTTTTATACAGGAATTTCATTTTCATACCTAAACTACAGACAATAACTTTATTCTCTACCGTGAAGATAAATGCCTTAATTATTTATAAATTCTGTATATTTTATGGTATTCGACTTGAGGATTAATTCGTTATCCCAGAAATACACGGCGAGGCCCGAGAGCAGTAGCTCAAATATTTCTCGCGTGCCCCGTGAGCCCCAGCACGTCGCGAGTTTGCGTGCGCGGGGCTTGTGCCGGCGAGGCCGGGCCCAGCAGGAGC